>JAHTLZ010003399.1:11085741-11144218 GCA_023846285.1 Phrynocephalus versicolor | reverse complement strand
CCTGCCTGGATAAATTTGGTGAAATTATCCCCCAGCTTTTCTTTGTTTAACATGGAGTGTTTGAAAAATGCTTTTTTACACAGCTCCAGTTATTTGTGGAGAACTTCAATCTATTCTTTAGACAGCATCCTCTTTCTTGTAATTTGAACTCTTTGGCCCAGTTCTTTACTGAATGTAAAGCTTGCCAATGTTTCTTTCTAGCACCTATCTTAGAAGGATGAATATATGAAACTAGTTTGACCCTGTATTCCACTGAATGACCATTGGTGAGCTTCAGAGAGCTGGTGAAAGAATGTAATAAGATTGGCCATAACCTGAAATAGATTATGGTCTCAATTCAAATACTGTACTTAATTTGCTTTTTGCGACAGTATGGAAGCTTCAGCATATCAGATCATCTGTAATAGTAGCCTGCTTGCCATGTTGCTCTACATCTTGCACACATGAATTACATTGTGGGAATTACTCATGTCCTTCTGTTTTGGAAGCTGCTGCACAATTATTTTCAAACATGGTTACAAAACAGCATTGGCCTGAGTTTACTAAACAATAACCATAGGTCTATCAAGGAATTTGAAAAATCCTTGGAGGATAAGAGTATTAGTGATTATTAGTCATGATAACCATCGGAGGTGCAGTAGTATTTCTCTGTTATGCCAGACTATATGCCAGGACTATGCTGTTGGATTTCAGTAATGGCAATTAGGGTTTGGTGTTCAGCTTTTGTGCAAAGTTACTGTGTAGTTCCAGGGGTGTGGTAGCTCAGTGGGCTAGAGTGCTTAAATGGTCGGGTGTAAAGTTGGCAGCTCATTGGTTCAGATCCCGGGTGCCACACAGCGGAGTGAGCTCGCACTGTTAACCACAGCTCCTGCCAACCTAGCAGTTTGAAAGCATGTAAATGCAAGTAGATAAATAGGTACCACTGCAAAAAGTGGGAAGGTATACAGAGTTCCATGCAGCCATGCTGGCCGCATGGCCATGGACTTGCACAACACTGGGTCTTTGGGCTTAAAAATGGAGATGAGCACTGCCCCTAGAGTCGGACATGACTAGTACGCATATGCTGGGAGAACCTTTACCTTTATGTTTACTGTGTAGTTCCAGGGGCAAATTGGCTTTTAGTGAGTGAAGTTGTCCATTGGTGAATGGGCTGGCAAATGAGAGGAGAAAGCCAGAATAACCCTTGCCAGTTACTGGGAATATATATAGGGCACTTTTGCATTTCTCTCATGCTAGTGAACTTCCCATTGGTAGATAGATCACTGTAATGCATAATATCGTGTTTGTTAGACATTTGGTCTGATTCAGCATGGCTGTTCATATGGAGACGGGGAGGATTGAAAATATCTCTTTAGTTATGTCAGTTCTGTTTAGATCCAGAAGAGGATGGGGATTATGCCAGAAACTTCAAAATTGTTGCATTTGAAGGAAAAGCAGACATATTGTCAGCAGTGTTTCAGTCATAAGCAGAAGCCTCTAATTTTTCTTAATCTCTTGCAGTCTTATTGTCCAAAGTATGTTTTGAAAAAATGTTTCAGTTTCTTAACTAAGATCAAAACTTGGAGTTTTCTAATAATTGAGTTGATGGTTTTTAGGATAATGCTGCTGATAAGTTAATAAAATTGACTTGCAATAATGGGAAATAAATGGGAAATTGGAAGAAAAATTCATAGCTCAGTAGCTGAGCATTATGCTTTGTATACAAGGTCATTTGCCTTGTATCTTGAAATCAGGCTGGGAAAGAATCTTAGCTGATGGATGTATGGATGGTTGTGATTAATACTGATCAGATTCAGTAGAACAAATTGTCCTAATTTTTTTCTTTCAACCATCTTTCAACACAGAACAATTGTTTGTGCACTTGGTATCTGTCATTTGCTGTACAGTACAGCATCATTTGCTGCCTCTTATTTGAAGGTACTAGTTTGAAGGAAAATCTGCCAGGTGTTTGAACGAAAGCTATTTGTCTCAAGAATGGTGTGTATAGTGCCACAGCAGGGATTCCCAAATGGTAGATCAACATCCAGTCATGAGTTAGTAACCAGACTTAAGCAGGGGATGGGGGAAATAAATAGTACCATCTGAGTCATAGGATGGGACTAAGAGGTATGGTCCTCAAGAAAGACTGTATTCTGTTTACTTATCATAATAGTACAATGCTTGGGAGGCAGTATCTTATACTCCAGAGTACCATATGAAGTAGAGATGGGCACGACTCAGGAAAAAAACTTCGTTTTCGTTTTCGTTTTCGGCAAGGGTCCGTTTCGTTTCGGTTCCGTTTTTGCGAAAAATCGAAAAAAATTAGTCGTTTCATTTTTCGTTTTTTCGTTTTCGTTATACTGGTTTTTTTTGGGGGGGTAGCGGGCTCCTGGAGGCACCTCTGTGGGGTGGGTGCCTCCGCCGGCCCGCTATAAAGGGAGAGAGGGCTCCTGGAGGCACCCGTGGGTGCCTCCTATCCTCACCCAGTAGGAAGGAACAGCAGCAGCAGGCTCCAAGAGACCCCTCAACATGGGGGTCTCCCATCCTCACCTGCTGCTGCTGCAAAATGGTATGCACAACCATATGGTTATGCATACCATTTGCAGGCAGTGAGACCTGCTCAAGTACCTCGTCCCCTGGTACGAGAGTGTGTCGCACCTGCCATGTCCCACAAAGAAGGGAATCGTACTTGCGTGTAGTGCAATGCAAGTACATCTGGCTATGGGCTAAGGTGGCTTTAGTCCAAGGGCTAGGGTTAGGCTAATGACGGGTAAGGTTAGGGTGGGCTAGTGGGTTGCACCTCTGGGTGCCTCTCTGACCCACTAAGAAGACAGTCTGTGACGTATGGGTAAGGAGTCAAGGATTAGGGTTAGCGGGTTAGGGGGCTAGGGCAAGTTTTAGGGGGCTTTTTGGCACATCCCAGAAGTCTCAGTGGCCAAGTGGCCATGCGATTGGTGGGATGGCTCCAAAAATTTGCATGGTCGTCCCCTCCCACATGGCTGGCCAGGCCACTGGGCCAGCCCATCATTGCACACTGCGCAGGTGTAAAAAAAAATAAAAATAAATAAAATCAATGGGGGACACAGGAGGAGAGGAGAGACATTTTGTTGCAAGAAAAAACCCACTGCTACTGTGAAAAATCTGGCAGTTTATAAATTTCCGCGTGTTTCTGTTGTGCTTGTGTGTTTTTGGACCACGATTTCAAAAACAATATTGCGTTCGCCGCCCCATTTTCGATCCCCCGCCCGCACCGCATGGCATGGCGACGAGGCGACTCAAGTCCGGCTGCCCAGGATGGGGGGAGGCGGGACCCCCCCTCCAGACCAGAAACCCCCCCTCCGGTAGGTGCCCTACTGATAGTGAGTGCCCTGAGGCACAGCAGGCATTTTCCGCCTGCTTTTTGGCCCGGGAATGGGTGGGGGGAGAGTTTAAAAGTTTTTTCCTGCGCCGTCCGTGCCGCTTGAGCCGGCGGCGAGACTGGTGCCGTGCGGGAATGGGTGGGGGGAGAGTTTAAAAGTTTTTTCCTGCGCCGTCCGTGCCGCTTGAGCCGGCGGCGAGACTGGTGCCGTGCGGGAATGGGTGGGGGGGAGAGTTTAAAAGTTTTTTCCTGTGCCGTCCGTGCCGTGCGGCTTGTTGCTTTGCTGCTGCTGCGAGCCTGCGGCGAGTCCCACCAGAGCAGCCCAGGACGGAGGAGGGGGGGAGGCCGGGCGGGGACCTCCAGAAACCACCCCTCTGGTAGGTGCCCTGAGGCACGGCAGGCATATTTCTGCCTGCTTTTTGGCCGGGAACCGGGTTTTTTAACTTTTAAAAACTTTTTTTCTGTGCCACTTGGCATCGCGCGCGATCGCGCGATGCAAGTAACGAGCACGACAAATCTGACCAAATTGTTCGTTCGTCGGTTCGAGCTCAAAGTCTGGCGGAGTAATTCCCGTTTCCGTTTCCGTAGAGTAACGGAACCGAGTAACGGAAACGGAAACGGAAATACCGCTAAGTCGTGCCCATCTCTAATATGAAGTGATTGTGGGAATTGGCAGTTTGGGGTTGCCCATTAAAAGGTATGTTCCCATTATTTGTGTTTTAATAATAATTGTTAATAATTGAAATAAAAGTGTATATATTATGGTTTGAGAAGATCAAAAATAAAAATGAAGTGTTCCCTTCATTTCTGTAAAAAATTGTGTTGTAAAAATTGCTTAGTTTAGAATTGTTGGAGTGCTGTCCTCTAAATTGTCTGTACAGATCAATTGATTATGCTCTGCCTAAGAAGTCATTTAGAAGAGAAATAGAAACCCTTTCCTAAATCCATAGTCAAGATTGTTTTTTGTTTCTGTAGCTCAGAAAAGAAAAAAATAAATCAGCTCCCGAAAGCTAGAGAGGGCATCTGGAACCAGAAAGAGGGAAGAGAATTACAGAATTACATAGATCATGCTAACTTTTTATTTATTCATTTATTCATTCATTTATTTAAAATTTTATATACCGCCTGCTTCCCAAAGGGAACTCAAGGCAGTGTGCATATGAATTAACAAAACACAGCAACCAAGAATTAGCGACAGGAACAAAATGTAGATATAAGAAAAATAAAAAAATAAAAAGAAAGAAAACGGAACCCAGAACTACAGAAAACACAAGACTTTAAGGATGAAAACTGTTGTTGTTTAACAATCTGCTTAAATACTGAAAAGCCTTTTAGAAAAAGTAGCAGAGAGTTGGGGAAAATAATATATTCAGGACCAGATAACATGTTTGAGAGTAGCAAGATCAACATTTTGTGTAAGATAACAAAATTGAAATTTCATTCTGTTTACCTTTTTATGATTCTTGATAGGGGAATTCCTAGTGGGCAAGTGGACTTGTCTCATAGAACTCTGTTAGATTCATTTGTTATAGCATATGCTAGAAATAGTTCATGTACTTCAACTACACTAGAAATAAGGAGGGACTGAAATATGATTGATAAAACTATGAAATAGTTTTAACTACTTGATCTTTAAAATTGTTTACATGAATGTATGGGTTACTGACTATGTGCATGCACATATTTGAAATTATACACACCTCTTGAAATTATAAATGTACTTCTTTGATATAACATATAAAGACATTGGGGACATTCTTAAATAAAATTATACACAATCATCCTGGGAGTTCGGTTGTATATTTTTATGCTTGTTCTCAACGGGAATGCATGTTTTCTTTTAATTACTTTTAGATTCTTGTTTTGTTCTGAAAGTCAATATAAAAATATTGCCTGCTGTAATTTTGAAAGTAAAAGTGAAAGTGTTAGGGCAGAACTTCAGGATGGAGGACAGGTGGCGTAGGCAGAAGGGAGGGGGAAATCTCAAATAAAGAGAGTTTTACTTTCCATATTTTAAAGCAGATGAAGCTATATGCATTACTATGTAAAGGCAGAACTCTGTAAGTCTAAATTAGTTACTGTCCCATTTTGTGGCACTGTACAAAAATAGCAAGCAATGAATTTTTTTAAAATATATTTTTATAAAAGATAGAAAGGTAAATTGTTGACAGAAGAGAAAAAGATCACGGAGAGAAGAGAGTGATGTGAATAAACATTTAAAATTCCAGACCATTTAATTTTTCCAGTTATACTGTTTATAGTGCTAGACAGTTTTGAGTGTTTGCATTTCTCTCTGTGTAGGAGGAAATATTAGAGTATTGGGGGGGACGACTATCGAATGATTAAAAAAGAAACAAAGAAAGGAAAAGCTTTGTTTAATAACAAGCTTGCCACAGAATTCTGTGCAAGCGTTGTAATGTGGATGTTATTTCAGGTATACGTAATAGTGTTTTAAAGGGATAAATCTTGACGCCTGTGTTGTGAAATGCATCTTGTAAAATGCAATAGAGACTCTTCCTGTGTGTTAACATCATAGGATCGGTGACACGGTTACTTGTGGAGCAGTGAAATATTGTACCTTGTATAAAGGAATTAATTCATTCCAAATGAAATTATGTTAAGAAAAATTTCCTGTACAAATTTTCCACGGGAATGCATTGAAAACGGATTCACCGCATAGACGAGTCTGTTAAGCAAATTTCTCCTATCTCCGGAATTTTTTATGTTGTTCAGCTTTTATGTTATACAAACCATTAGTTTTACGAGGGTCCACTGTATTTTGCTCTGGAGCAGGCATTCTCTCAGAAATATACATGGTGTATTTTTAATTAGCATACCTCAACATTTTGTTGTCTCCCTGTGTCTTCTGGAGTTAACGGGAGAAGTGTATTCTCTCAAAGTAAATAATAGTAAATACAAGGATTGTTGTACTTATTATCTCACTGAGAATGAAAAACAGGTCCTTCTATTTTACAAGCTTTCAAGGAATACAAAACAGCAACAAACATAACACCCTGAGCAGTGTAAGTTAATGTTTAGGAACAATTTTTATTAAGAATTTCAGGCTCCCTTTTAGGGTAGTTTTTTTAACAGTTGGGAAAACAATATTGTTATATAAGATGCAACTGTCGCTTTAAAAAAAAAGCGAAAAGTGCAAAATAAAATAAAATAATCAGACACATTTAAAGTGACCAATAGTTCTTCTACTAGCCGTATATTATGTTTCACTCAGCTATGTTTCTGAACTAGTGATGTCCTGCACTAAATATTTACTTATGACAAACAAGAATTCTGAAGCAAGGCTCCTGCCACAGCAATAGGCTGTACTGTCTGCTCCTGAGTTATATAAGTTATGTATATGTGTTTGAGAACAAGGAGAAAAAGGGTCTTGATTTACTGTTTTTTCCTATAACTTCTACTGCTGGAGCTACGTGGAACATCATACTTTCTCATGTAAACTGCTAGTTAGCACAAGTTACAGGATAATAGTAAAAATGCCTTAGATATTGTTACATAAGGATGCATTCCTAAAAGGAGAGGTGGAGAACCTTTGACCCTTCAATTGCTTTGCCCTACATCTCCCATAGTCTCTTATCATTGGTCATACTTATTGGGATCTCATAATACTTGTAAGCCAAAATACCATGGAAACCCTTCCTTAAATTGTTTGGACTTCCCAATCTTTTGCACATTACACCAACAAGTTTCATGAATATGAGGAGTTGGAGGAAATGGGTTTTTAACAAGTGTGTGCTCAGCAAATAAATGGAGGAAAGAAATGCATTTTTGTGTATTTGTTACATTTTAAGGAAAGGAGCCACTAAAGAAAGTGCTCTGGTGTATCGTATAAATAACTACCAAGCCCTAGTGACAGGGTTTTGCTGTGCAGTTGCACTGCCGTATTTATGGACGTCCAGATGACATCTCTTTAGTTTGCACCCAGTTTGTATTTTCCCACCGTTGCTTCTGTCATTTCTCTGTTTGAAAATAAAATCTACTAAGGACAAAATAGCTGCACAGTGTATTTGAGAGTTAGTGGTACAAACCTTCCATCTGGTAGCACCTTGTATTTTAATCTCTTGACAACTAAGCTCCGTATGCCAAAGACTTCATGTTGTTTCCAAGTTGTAAATTATCGGAATGTGCTTAGGATTTATAGTGATTTAGAATCAAAGTCAGAGTAATCCTTTCAAACTTGAAATTTTAATACATATTGTCTGAATTATAAGCAACAAAGGTTTTTTGTTCGTTCAGGTAGCAAAATGATACAGCAGATATTTTCACAGTATGGACTCACATTTGCTGATACTGTAGTAGTCTTCTTTGAATTTTGCTTAAAGTGTACATTAGTTGAACACACCCACTTCTAATAAAAATGAGAACATCTATGAAAAACTTTCTAGTCTAACCTTCTTCCTTCCTGGTAGTGGTCTCTGTGCAGGTATCTTATATGTATGGGCAGTATTTAAAATTATTTTCCCCTGGAATTTCTAGTCTGAATTCATATGGGCTTTCTATCTGCTCAGGTTTTGCTGACCAGCTCCTCACAATTTTAATACACTTTCAGAGTTCAGAATGGTTATTGGGCTCAACTATACATCATTAAATGGCCTTGGGCAGGTAGCTGGCTGTTACCTGCACTTCTCAATCAGCAAAAGAGACCCCATAATGCATCACTGCACCATGGTAACATGAGGTGTAAGCTTTTTGTTCATACTTGAAGATGACATAGGAGTGTTGGCACCTTCATAGACAGCATATTGGTGCCTCCTTTTATTCTGTCCTTTGGGTATATGTAAAGTTGCCTTGTCTGGTAAATCACTTCACAAGTTATAACTCCCTGAATATGGTGTATTGTGATAGAGGAGGGAAAAGTTCAGGTGAAATATAAATATGTAAGATTTAAAAACCTTAGTTCTGAAACTTTTTAGAATGTATTATTTACCATTAGTCTGTTTATGTTTTAAACATTGATTAACTCTTTTGCAGATTGTCCAGATACAAGAGGATAAAGAAGTGCATCAGAAAACTAGATTAACGTTTTCTCTTGCTGTTGTTGCTTGAGGCTATTTTAATTACCAAGAGTGTAGTACAGTAAACATTCTTCATTATTTTAAGGGGACTACATTAGTGTAATGTATGCATTGTAAACCAGCAACATAAACAATAATAGAGTGAATGAAATATATTCTGTTCCTTATTAAGTGCTTATGTTTATGGGTCCCAAAGCATGGTCCCAGACACTTCCCCCCAACCCCCAAATAAGCTGAAAGTAATAAGTTATTTGCAAAATGTTTTCCTTATCATGTGAAGTGCCATCTGATAAAGTATTACAATTCTGTTCTGAAACAAATGTTATTTTATGTTTACAAATTTCTGCATATCCCAGTAGGAATATATTTTGAATAATTTCATGCCCTTGAAAACCATAGGTACTAATCTGAAATAGTTGTGAAGGAGAAACAGTACACCACAGTACCTACACATTATTTTGTGAAAACATTGGCAGTTATTGGTGACTTAATACTAATTTTAAATAGGACACTATCAAAGGGGCAGGAAAGAAGGGTTTTAAGAAAGCCATAATGTCTCAGAAGTGCAACAAGAGGCTTCCAGCAGTCTCTTAGTCACTATGCAAATTTTTCTAACCTATTACTAATGTCAAGTATAATGTTAATTTGAGTAATCACCAAGTAGGGCAGTTCTTTAATTTGGAATTAGTGTTCTGAGTAAAAGGTGTTTTCCAAAGCTACACTACAGAATTTAGAAGGTGTAAAGCGGTTTAAGACATTGAGTGCACAGTTTTTGAACAGCGAGCTAAACAACTAAATAAAGGCTTTAGGAGCTGGGTGGTGGTAGTATTGAAAGACCTGATGTTTGGAAGGGAAGGGGAGCAGGAAATGTTGTCGGTGTTAGAGAAGAATGGAATGTTTAAAAGACCAAGACTTGTAATTTCCAGGATAAGGGCGTCTGCTGCAGTCTGTGAGAGCAGTGGGAAGCGCTGACTCGATTAGACAGCCCACTCACAGGATATAAAGGAGGGAAGTATGATCAAGTAAGTAGAGGTCAGAAAAGTGCCCTGCCTTTCTAGTGATGGTTTAGGGGCTCCTGTGGTTGCATATCCTGAATTTCCATCACCTAACATACAAGGTTTATATAGAAGGGTGGATTTCAGGATGCTAGGTGGGTGGAGCATGGAGGCAGACGGTCTTAAATGTAAGTAGGTGGAGACTGGGGGATGTAATATGAGCTTTCTTCATTACTTTTTAAAGAAACCACTTACTATATGCCTCTGCCACATAGCTGTTCTTAAGTCACTGTGATCTTTAGAGATAAGAGTGGCACCTTCAATGTTAATTGTCGGGTAGAAAGCCTGCTTCACAAAGGAGTTGTGAAGATGGCTGTAGTGGATTTTAAATTCATTTGTAGAGACTAAAATTGGTTTTCATTAGAATCTAGTGGTGGCTCAAAGGGGCATGGTGGCTCAGCAGACTAGAGCTCTAAAACGGTCAGCTGCAAAGTTGGCAGCTCGGCGGTTCTGATCCTGGATGCCACGCAGCGGAGTGAGCACCTGCTGTTAACCACAGCTCCTGCCAACCTAGCAGTTCAAAAGCATGTAAATGCAAGTAGATAAATAGATACCGCCGTACAAAGTGGGAAGGTAAACAGTTCCATGCAGCTATGCCGGCCACATGGCCATGCACTTGCACAACACTGGCTCTTTGGCTTGAAACAAATAAAAAACAGCCTTGTAGCACCCTTTCAAAGTAAATCTTCCTGAGTACAAATAGGCACCTTCTTGATGCTTTAGGACTTTTAGGTTAAAACCCTCAGGATCTCTGCCAGTATGGGCATTACCTTTATTGGCACAGCATGGTAGCCAAGTTGTGGTACAGCATATCTAGAAAGCACCAGGCCAGAGAAGACAGGAAGTCATCCTATTGCACATGAACTCTTATTTATAAATACTGTTTTTAAAAGGACTTTTCATTTTGATATGTGATGGTAACCAATCTGTTAACTTATTTGAATGTATACCATGAACCCTATCTGATAACCAGATACTACATACTTGATAAAGTTTAACTTTTAAAAAACTACCTCAGTGCATTTTCCTCCTTGTGAGTCCAAATGTGTGGCCCTTATGAACATAATCTGAGCCCTCCATTATTTTGAAAGTTCAGTATTACTACTTACTGTTTCCTCTGTCCTGAGCACATAGCATTTCCCAGTTTAAAGGGATAGTGTAATAGAAATTTCAAGAATTTACATATACTGTATTATTATGTATTGATTGGTCTTGCTGTAACTGTCTATGGTTTTCTGTATCGTTCAAGCCTGTTGTTCCTCTCATGAGTCTGTTTTATGTAATTGTTTCTAGATCTTTCTCATACTGTTTTTCTTTTAGATTTCTTTTCAGTTGAGTCTGGAATTATACCACTCAGTTCATAAGTGGCCACCCTTTCACATCCATGTGTGTTATGTGCTTCAGCCTCAAAACCCTATGAAATGTTGAACCAGTTCATTATTTTATGCTGCAGTTTATGCTCACTCAGTAGGGAATTCAGTAACTAAAGAAATGAATATGACTTAACAAATCTCACATTAAACTATAGCAGCAATTCTTTAAGATGCCACAATATTTCTGTCTCTTGATTTTTATTTATTTATCCTTTCCCCATATCTTTAGGTTATACAGTTCACTGAATTCAGGGGGCTGTATGTAGAACTGGATTATTTTCATATTTTCATGTATTCTTAATAGATGTACAGTGGTACCTTTACTTACGAGTTTACTCCATTCTGAATGCATGCTCTTAAGTCGAACAACTCTTAAGTAGAGCAGCCCTATCTAAAAAATCTATTTAAAAATATAAAAAAATAAAAAAATGTAAGTAGAGCAGACCGCATCTAAAATTTGAAAGGCAGCAGTTTAAAAACCAATGTTTTTTTCGCTCTTAAGTCGAGTCACTAGTAATTAGAAGTACCACTGTATTGTTATATTGAGTACTAACATAACATGTACTATGCATTATGAAAACATTTTAAATATATTTTTAAATGTTGTGGAATTATGTCCATAGAGCAATCTATACAATACCATTTTACTAGGGCGCCATGATTTTGTTTTGCTAGTTTGGGAATTTGTTACATCACAGAACCTTCCCTGAAACTGATAAATATATACAAAGGATGGATGGCCAGAAACTCTGTAAATATTTTTCCCAGATTTTAAAAGATTGAAAACAAAAATATTAAAAATATAGAGCTTTTCATGTTTGGTTAGATGGCTTTGCTTAGAGGTTTTCTGATGGTTAGTATTCCACAGGAACAGAACACAAACATTATATTTCTTTTTTAACTCAGTGGAGTGGCATACTTGTGGTCTAGCCTTTGCCAGATGCCTCCATGTGTAGCCACAGATTTAGTCTGGGTGGCATAAACAAAAATAAGGGTTTTCTGTTTCTGTGTTCATAATATCCTTACAAATGAAGGGCATTATGTTGAGGGAGAACAGTTTTTGCAGGTGTGTCTCTGTATAAGTGAAAATCATTTTCAGCACTTAAGCAGATAAGCCCATGCTAAGCAACATGTAGGCTGGACCCAAGGATATTTTCCAACTTTCTAGTGGCATGAAGCAAGCTCACTGCCCATCCCACCCCAGTAGCCCATACCCTTAAAATGTTTTTTTTTTTTTTAGTTATCATTGGAAAAAAATCATAGCCTCCTGAAGAGGCCATTTTGTTGTCCTTTCAAGAACCTGTGGGACCTCCATAGCTCCCAGAAACTATAAAAAGCCTAATTTTTGTTTTGAAAACCATTTTTTAAAACAGAAAACATAGTAGGAATCTTTATAGTACATAACAACTGCATTTAGTTGTGCATTTTTAAAATTGTAAAAAAAAAATCATGCACATTAGCCTCTAGAGCTGTGCCCCTCTCCTTTAACTACTTTCCTTTGAACTACCATTACATCTAAAAAATGTCCCCCAGCTCCAATGAGAGCAGCCGTCCCTGATACAAAATACATTGGAGTTCAGAAAAAGTTGTGCTAACTTATTGAATGTACCTCCATTGCTGAACAGAGGAAGATGGTCAGAGAAAAGATGTGGTGCTTTTACTCACCATGACTTCTAAGCAAATGTTTGAAAGTTAAAAAAGGAAAAGCACTTCTGAGAACTTCTAAAAAGGCTTATGACCTGTAAGATAAAGGATTTTTTTAAATCTTAAACTCCGTCCCCTCAAAAAAAAAAAAAAATCCCAACTGAAAGACCCGCTGCTTTTTCTCTTGCTACATTTATACCTCTTTTCACATCTCATTCCAGTTACTACTACTATAGCGATGCCTGGGTTTTTGCGTGTGCCTGCGAATCAAATTTAAGTTCATCGGCCCAAAGCCACTGTGTCTTTTTCTCACTGTTATCAAGAGATTGGGGAGGTGCAAGCCTTCACAGATGATGCCATGCCACCAGTTGGTCTGTGATTTGGTCTGCTAGAGGCACTTTTTCTTGGATAGGTAATACTACTGTTAAGTCTATGCCTTGGAAGCCAAATGCACTGACTGTACAGGATAGGTCACTAGTTTCTGGTGCCTTGGGAACCCTCATGCTCCAGTTGTGTTACTTGGTAGTGATAAATCTTGCTGTATAAAAAGCTTGCTGGCAATTTCAGTCATTTTTATTGATGGTTTAAATTTCTTTTTATGCTGTTTTTAATCCCACTCACCAGGATTCCCCCTACCATGTTGTTTCCTTTCAACAGCCTTTTGTTGTAAGTTAGGCTGAAAGATGACAAATCACTGAAGAGTATCCAATGAGCATTATGGCTGAGTGGGAGTTTTGAACCTCAACTGATTATGTCTCATGCTGGCTATACATTTTGTAGTTACAAGCTACTTTGTGTGAGCCCGTCCTAACCAATGTTCAGTTTGTTGTTGTGTTTGTTTTTATTTGATCTATTCTTTTATCCCACCTTTGTCCTTAATAAGGACCCAAGGATTACATCATTAAAAATAGTACTACTTAAGCTAACAATAGCAAGTATTCAGATACTAAAAAGGATCAAACAAATAGCATTCTTTTACCCCCCCACCCCAGTAAAGCAAGCACCAAAACACATTCAAAACAGTAAGGTACAGTAAACCCTCGCCCGCAATGTATGAAAATCCGTGATATGCGGAGGCGGGGGGGCGATCACGCGCCTGTCCAAGAAGTCTTGGGGCAGCGCACGCAGGTGGTGTTGCGGGATCTGACCTCCCGCCGCCGCCCGCCCGCGCTGCCCGAGATTTCTTGTCCGGGGCCGGCTCCATTGAAATGCATTGGCTCAGTGCATTTCAATGGAGGAAATTTTCCCCATTGGAATACAGTCACCCCTTGCCGATTGCGGGGGTTAGGGACCCACCCCATCCACGACGCATGAAAATCTGAAATATGTGGAAGCGGGTGGGGGGCGATCGCACACCTGCCTGAGGCTTCTTGGAGGAGCGAGGGGGCGGCGCAGAGCGGAGCGTGGGGGTGGCGCGGAGTGACGCGATCGCCCTGCACGCCCCCCGCATTGCCCAAGGCTTCCCCGAGGCTTTTCGGAGGAGCGCCAGGGGGCAGCGCGGAGTGACCCGATCGCACCCAGCCGCCCGCTCGAGGTGCAGGTACTGCGATCCCGCGATGTAGTGGGACCGCAGTACCTGAACCGTGAAATGGCGGGGGGGGGTGACTGTACAAACAATCCCTTTAAAGAACTCATTCAAGGAACCAATCTCTAAGGCAGGCATGCCCAAACTTCAGCCCTCAAGATCTTTTGGACCACAACTACCACAGTCCTTTGCCATTGGAAATACAGGCTTGGAATTTTGGGAGTTGTGGTCCAAAACATCAGGAGGACTGAAGTTTGGACATGCCTGCTCTAAGGGAAAACTTCCCTGAAAAGAAAGACTTACTTGTGGAAGGACAGCAAAGATGGGATCAGCCTAGCCTTCTGTGGGAGGGAATTCCAAAGTCTCGAAGCAGCAATAGAGAAGGCTATCTCTTGTTTACCCACCAATATGATTTCAGTAGGAGAGCTTTTGTTTCAACTTCTTTCATTGAAATCAGGGACATTTCAGAGCACTAACTTTGAGTGGATTTTGCCCACTGATGCTGTTTTTTTGGCAAGTTCCTCCCTTGCTATGGTCAAAACATAGCTTTCTTCTGTATTATGTGGTTTGGCTGGTTCACCCATCTTAAATTATTTGCTCTGCTTACCCTACTGTGTGGTATACTGTCTCTCCAATTGTAGCATACTGTGGTTTGGAACTATAAGGAACAGATATATGGGGGGTGATCCTTCAGTGCAGCTGGTATTTTGGTTTCTGCTAGTTCTGCGTTAATGAGTACTTGCTGGGTTTGGTGTATTTTATTTTCTGAAATGAAATTTCTCTCCCCTGTGTATTTTTCTGTACCTATTTGAAGCATACTTTTTTTTAAAAAAAGTAAATTGGAAATTTAAAATAAATTATTGTTTCTTTGGCCCATTAATAATAGTTGCATGCTATCAAGTCAGTTCTGATGTATGGTGACATTTCCAGGGGTTTCTAGATAGAGAATACAGAGAAGTGGTTTCCCATTCTCTTCTGGGGGCATTTCAAGACTGTGCAGCCTACCTATGGCTACACAACACAGTCTGGTTCTCCCTAGGAGACACAATGACGCTATGAAACCAGATGAAACCAGCCTCTGGTTTCATAGCCAGGTTCCTAAACCACTGAGCTTAAACACTATTTAGTAATAAATTGTAAAATCTGTAAAAATCTTAGGCAAACACTTCCAAAGAGAATTAACCACGCAAATAAGAGAACGAGGCAAAATAATATTGAACCTTTCCTTTTTGTATACATGCCTCATTAACAATGATCATTAATAGCATGATAAGAGTTTTTTCTTTAAATACAATAAAGTGTCATTCTCCATAGCTTGACTTTAAAACCTAGTTCAGGGCTGGACCCATTGCAAGCTGCTAGAAGCAGTATGAAATGCAGCCCTATAATTTTCTCATCATTACTAGCAATACTTTCTGTACTCCAGAAACCAGGGAGAAGGGCATCTCCCAGTAAAATATCCCTTTCTGGAACATTAACATATAGTAGCTATAACATTCAAAAAGAGGAGAAGAATTAAATAAGCTGCAAACAGAGGAACCAGACTAGAATTAGGTAACTTTCTTACTGATAAATGAAATTCTGCCATCTCATGGTTGAAGCTTTGAGATGAAAGACAATTATTGTAAGCAAGTTATCTGTGGCACATATTTGATAACCTGATTCATAGTATTCGCCATTCCTTCACCCACAGAAGAACAAACTGAATTTGATTCATATCCTTAAAAAGGAAAAGGAAACCCACCCCAAAACCTGAATTACTCATCTTGTTATGATTAAATTTTTGGCATGGAACTCCTCAGAAGTCCCTCCCTTGCTCTCTGAGTCTCCCTCTCCCCCATTGTATATTTGCGTAATTTCAGTCTGAAATTATTTATCAAGTAGCAGTTTTTAAACCACATTCAAAGCAAAATAAAAAAAAATAAAAAAAATTCAGGGAGTTACTGTATAGTACTAAAGTCCAGATCTGTTTAAAACATATTTCTTAACAACAGTGGGTAATGGCAGTAATGAGCCATGATGTGAAAGGCTCACTACAATATATTCTGGAGACTCACTGATTTTACATCTCGAATATAGTTTAAGCATTTTTGGCAGATCTTGGGAAAACACTTAAAGTGCTTTTTGAAAATGTCAGATAGTTTCAAAAAGCAGATTATTTTGTGAACAAGGCTGTTTCATAAGAATAATGTTGTAAATAACGAACTTCAGGTGGAGACAAGAAGGAATCATATTACAAAAGAAATGTGTTTCCTTTAAGAAGTGCCCTAATAAAATAGATTATTATACTACAGTTTGTATTCTTTCACTGTGGTATCCTGGCTAAACTGGAATATTAATTGTCAACCTTGAATCTGTTCAAAATACACTGTGCTGCTTCTCTTTACCCTCAGCGCATATAGACAATTCCAGGGTTTTAAAGAATATTGCGCTTAATTTGGAGGACTTTCAGAAATTGTAGAACTCTTCAGAGAATAATCTTCAAAGGGCTCATTTGGAAAGATCAAAATCTGTTTATCCACATGTGAAAGAATGTGTTTATTAAAATATATGAAGAAAAGAAGGTGTTATGTCTCATAATGGTAACTCCAAGGTGTCTGAGAAAGATAATAAAGAAATAGAAATCAAAACTGAAGATCATAAAAACAAAAATACAGGCATGCATTTGATTCAGTAAATGTACTACACAAGTTAAAAATAATGCCTATTTAGCTTTGGACTTGTTTATACCTATAGTGGTGAGACGTGGAAAAACAAATTTGTGTTACTCAAGTTACATGGAAAATTTGTTTATGTTACCCAAGGTATATGAAACACTTAATCATAGTGAAATAGATTTTCTTGTTATGTTGATCATGGTGTGCTCAAAGAGAAATAAACCAAGGTTTCTAACAGTGTTAATTTTGAAGAAAAAAAAGAAAGAAATATTGACTGCAGGAAAGACATGAAGAAAGTCCTTGGCTTTTGTGTGCCAAACTTTCTACATGTGTGGCAGGCTCTCAAAATATGAAAGAACAGCCATAGCTTCTCCCATACTTTAAGATTAATTAACACTAAGAAATCAGATTCATTGCAAATGGATACAAATATGAAACATCTTTCTTATGACTTGAGAGAACAAGAGGAAAAGCTGAACACCTGGAACGGTGATGGCGAACGTTTTAGAGACTGAGTGGTCAAACTGCGATTCAAAACCCACTAATTTTTCGCAAAGTGCCAATACAGCAATTTAACCTGAATACAGGTGGCTGTGAAGGGGCGATGTCAGGTGCCCACAGAAAGGGTTCTGAGTGCCATCTTTGGCACCTGTGCCGTAGATTCGCCAACACTGCCTTAAAAGGTGCCTGAGTTAGTAGAGTGCTTAAGGCAACTCATAACTGCATCTTATAACTGCAGAGCTTGAGGGAACCAATAGATCATCAAGTCCCGACCCTTGCAAGGAGGTACAGTGGGTAATCTCTGGTTCCAAAGCCTGATACCTGAATAAATCATTTAGAAGTAAATATAAATAATTATTGCGAATATAGCACCTCCGTCTATATTTGTTGAATGCTCACCTCTGGTCTTGGAAGTTCCAACTGCAGATTATTATTCAGATGATGATTATGATTAAAGTCCTTGTTTGCAATAACAAAATTTTATAACATCTGAAATACTAAATTGAGTTCCATTAAATTTAGCAAGACATTCTTCTAAGTAGTTTATTACTGTTTACCGGTACTTTAATTTATCATATGCAACAGGTCATGTAACGAAGCAAACTTCATGAAAACTTTTGCCACAGCACTAAGGCCAGAGTTAGTCAAACCAAAGTAAGCCTGCTGAAACGAATGGGACTTTGTTAGCCATATGTAGTTTAAGTTCCATTGACTGCAGTGGGACTGTTTCAGTTAAGACTAACACTGCCATACTAAATTTGTTATTTTATAAATTGAAAAGTGGTAGAACATCAAAATTGTGTTTAGAAATTTGAAACATTTGTTCTCATTCTGTTTTAATATCCATTAAAGCAGTTTGTAAAGTTTTATTACTCTGAATGTGATTATATTGTATACAATAATTAGAAGTGTTTGCAGAATTTTTTGTTTTCATTTCATTGTTGTGCTTACTTTATGTAGTTTAATTAGTGAAAAGTTTTTGCACTGAAGTTACATTTTCCACCTATGGTCTCTTTTTTTGCACCCTCTGATTTTAGTTTTAGTCCCCAAAATGCCATCAAGGTGATACCTGTTCTTTAAAGTATATCCAAACTGTATGGTTATAAATGATTTTTTGTTACTAGGTTTATACACATAATCTTCCTTCCTGTTTCTTTTTAACCTTTGTGCCATTTAGCGGGTAGTTTAGCTATTACTCTTAATTTATAATTTTGTCAAATTAAGTTTTTTATTGCCACCTTTTGGTTTATAAGCAAACACACAAAACCCATTTCTTAAAATCCCACTCTGGTCTGGATCAGAAAAGGGTTGTTTGAGATTCAGAAGGGATAATTTGGCTTTTATAGGAAGACCCAACTACTCCCCTAAAACATTAGTTATAAAAGAATGTGATATGTCTATCCTGTGTAGGACAAATCTGAAAAAAGCCAGTTTGTTGAGAGGTATTTGTGTCCAAGTTAATAAGTATAGCCAGAGATGCTTTTATTTATTTATTTTGGTATCTTTATAGCCCCGCTTTTCTAAGCTCAAGGTATCATATTGTGGCTCTCCCTCACCATACTTTATTTGCCCAATAACCATGTAAGATATGCCCACCTGAGAGAATGTGACTGGTTACTCGCTGAATTTTACAGTCAGTGGGATTTTGAGTATGTGCTTCCTAAGTCCTAGTCCAACATTCTGTGCACCATACTAGTTCTCCTATATATAACGGGGAAAGAAATATCTGATACTGGAAACCAGTGTAGATATATGTTCAATGCCCCTTAGAAATATTCCTATCTGTGTTCATTTTTTGTGTAGAATAAGAACTCGAATCTGTAACAGTAAGTTATTGCCATCCCAAAAATTAAAAGTTTAACTTCATCCTCATTTGTAGCAACACATCATTGTGTCAGATGGTAGATTTCTCATCCTCCAGCTATAGAGCCCCCTTGGTTGTTTTCCCTGTGACCTAGAATCGGAAGAGCTACAAGCTGAATAGCATTGGGACCTGTGGTAGCATGTAGTTGCTTGTCGTCTCTCCCAGGTCCTGTATGATAATTTTGACTTTGTCCTTTTTGACTGCTAAGAATGCCAAAAGCTTCGTTGCACCATTACAGTTGAAACTCATGCCATTCACCTCAAGTTAGATTTCTGGAGTTCAGTTGACATAGTAGCTACATTTATGATATTGCTGGTAAATTTCTTTTGTAGTAAGAGCAGGCTTACCATCTCATCTCATTAGGTTGGAGGTCCTTTAGAGTTTGAAACAAGACTTTTTTAAAAGCAAGGAAAGGCAAGCAACACAGTTTTCTAATGCTGTTCAGAAAGTGGCATCCAGAAAGGCCTTTTTTTGCACATTTAATTTCTTCTATCGCATGCTGCTTGGTGCAAAAACATGCCTTACGTCTTACTGTGTTTGTTCTAGCAACAAGAGACCAAACCTGCACTGTAATCCCCCAATTTCTTTTGTGCCCTTGGGCAACTGCTTAACGATTACATTCAGTACTGTTTACAGTTTGCTGAACAGTGCGGAGGAAAGTGTTCTCTCTTGTGGTAGATATTATGTGGCTGGGAAGATGAGGATTATTTACTTAATTGCCTATTTATTTTATAGCCTACCCTAAAATCTGCCTAGGTTCCTTGAACATCACAGAACTCCATTTGTTTGTACTTATTCCTGGTTTGTTTTCTGTTTGCTTGTTTAATGAATTTTAACTGTTTTGTGTTGAAGTTTTATAAAAAAGCCCCAAACTATTGGGCTTTACTATAGATGTCCTGATGGGTTCAGGATCTGTATTCAAAGAATTCGGTTGAGATTTAATATAAAATAAACATGTATGAATATATATTTTATAGGAATGCTTTAGAGCAGGCCTGCCCAAAGTCCGGCCCGGGGGGGGGCGCGCACAAATCCGGCCCGTCAGGCCATTCTGAGTGGCCCGCGGCTGGCTGGCCCACTCTTCCCTCCCCCTCCTTCACCCCATTTTTTTAAAAGAAAGTGGGTGGGGCTTGCAGTGGGGTGGCAGGGTTGGGGAGCAACGGCCCCTGACACATTCTCAACCACCAAATCTGGCCCTCCTTACAAAAAGTTTGGGCATCCCTGCTTTAGAGTTTAGCTGCCCTCATTTAGCCTGGAATAGCAAACTCCTTTCTTGCTATCCAGAGGTACATAAGCATTCCAGAGTAATTTGAACATCTGACTCTGAATATAGTATAAGGTCCTGAGTCATAACTATAAGAGGTCCAATGATCTTCTGTTAAAGAAGCCTGTTGTTCTGTAAGGGTGAGGCAGCTTGAGTCATCTCATATGGTTTGTCCTGGCATGTGTTTCATCCCCATAAATTGGGATTGGCCAGCAGAAAAGGCAAGCATTGGAGTAGTTTGCTTTCTAATAGTTGCCATTGCAACTATATAGGTGCTTGTTACCAAATGTAGATCTATAGCATTTGTAAATTTTACATGTCATGTGCATTTGGACTTTACACGGGAAGCTTTGAATTTGTTTTTCAGTTTTAGGTTCACTTGTCTTTGTAGTTTGGGAAGAAAAGTACTGAAAAGTCAATATTGAGCTGTTTATATTAGGGTTCAGTAAATACACAAGAGAAAAATACCATGGATGGAACAAACATGTAATGTCTGTTTGTAGCTGGATATTGCTGAGTGGACAGAGAATCTGCTGGACTGTTTTAAGCTTATGTATAAAATAATTTTTCAAGCTCATTTTCTGGTTGAGAGGTGCTTTTTGAAGTAATTTATATATGCTTACTTCCCTTGATAATCAATAGTATACTCTGTAGGGTTGTGTTTTTACTTAAATTTGTCATTCTGCTAATCTTGCTTAATTGTTCATATGCTTAATACTTATCTAATACTGTTTTATGTAACTAAATAAAAGGAGGGGAATTTGGAAGAAACAAGACAGCATAAAATAGGCTCAAGTGCATTCATAAAGAAAAGGATTTAAATCTTGGCTTGGTTTTTACATGTGCTCAACATTGTTCTGAATGTGTGTTTGATATGAGGGAGTTTCCTGCTTTAAAGCTCTAGCAGCCCGGCTGGGCGTTTCCATTTTCTTCTCACTGCTTCCCCCCTCCCAGTGAGTGTCCTTTGTGTAACCCCAAGTAATTCAGAAATCTCTCTGCAGTAGTGGGGACGGCCCTGCCATGTGATAGTTTCAACTGGTTGCAGCTTGTGATTGGGCAAGAACTAATTGGCGGCTCTGTATAAGAACTCCTTGCCTGTTAGTGGAAGGTTTACTCACTCACTCTGCTTAGTAACATGTTGGTTGCAATGGAGAGCCTGCCAGTGATTCAGCAACATGTGATAAAGTTTAGCAGTCTTGTGGGCTTGACTCAGCCAAGTGGTAGACAATAATGCCAGCTGCAGCCAATTTGGATTAATAAGCATCTCCTAAGAGTTTGGTAACTGTCACTTT
Organism: Phrynocephalus versicolor; assembly: GCA_023846285.1. Lineage (NCBI taxonomy): Eukaryota > Metazoa > Chordata > Lepidosauria > Squamata > Agamidae > Phrynocephalus > Phrynocephalus versicolor. The sequence goes on along the minus strand of JAHTLZ010003399.1, from coordinate 11,122,673 downwards.
AGGATTGTTTATCCATTTGAGAAGACTGCCGTTTGGAATCTGTGACAGGAATTTGCCCTAGCGTCCTTTCCTTTCTCATTGCCTTGTTGTTTTATCATAGGAATGAAGTGCCGATAACACTTTGGAAAATGACTGTGGGGGGGAAGCCTTTCATCTTGCCGTCTGACAAAAGTGTTTGTAACCCAGCTTGTCTTGCTGTTGCGCTGAAGGATTTTTGAGTTAATGGAAGCTATAAAATTTATCACCAGGAAGTACTGTTGACATGGATGGGGTAAGTGTGAAGGAGTGGTACCGATTGCTATAGACCTTCTTTTCTGTGTAGGCAAAGAAGTATGCCCAGGTTTGTAGACTTCCAACTCTGTAGCTAATAACTACAGGATAATGATTTTTAAAATATATTTTCACCCAATATGTCTTGAAGGAGAATATTCAGCCACTCAGAGGCAAAGAAGCCTAAGAAATTACCAGGACAGTGTGTTTTAGAGTGTTGATCTGTTTGTTCTGTGCTTTTTATTAATGGGAAATTGTTTATGTTTTAATGATTTTCTTCTCAGTATGTAATAGGTCTTTAAGAAGAAAAGATTTGTAAAGTCTTTCTTTCTATTGGGTTTTTATAGCAATGTTATTGACAAAAGCATGTTTTCAAAACTTCAGGTCTCATTTTATGTTTTGATACAATTTTTTAAAAAAGTTGACTGAACTTCTGCTATCAATTGGTACTCAGCCCACTTTATACCGTTTAGAACTGTCATTTTAACGTTCATCTTTTCAAACATGGAACTTTTTGAAAAAACTGCATCTTCCTTGTACAATGTTACCTAATGAAAAAATTACATAAATACAATATTTTATTTAAAAAAAAGTCCTGAAGAAACTCCTAAAATGTTTTGAATGAATTTCCTACTGTAATAAACTGCTATGAGCTCACAGAAAAATATTTTTCTGTATTAGTCATACTTCCTTCAATTAGCTCATTTTCAGACTTTCCTTATGAATATGTTGCATTGAAACAAATGAAGGAAACAATTAATTTATGGTCAGTGAAACTGAGTGTGCCCTTAATGAAAAAGAACAGAAGTTAAGGGGATTTGGTGAAGCCTTAGTTTTATTTTTAGTTTACTCAGTTTCTACATTTGAAGACAATGACCTAATTGTTTCTGGAAAATAAACTGTTGTAAGATACCCTGCCTCTTAGTTCTCCTAAACCCTGCCCATGATTTCTGTGCTTTTATTTGGTTAGTTAGCTTAGTGATTTTTGGGACTTGTTGAAAAAGGCAGAGGTAGTCAACTTCTATTCTTTAATTTTTTTCTACCAGTATTCTAATGGTTTCTTCTCCTTTTGCCTCTTTATGTGTTCAGAAGATGAATAAACTGTGCTTTTGATAAAAATAAAAAAATTCATTGTAAATAAAATATACTATAAAATAAGCAGGAAATGCTTAGTAAGAGGGCCATTAAAATGGACTTTTAGATAAGCTTGTAGTGTCCTTATAAATTAGAAGGAATGTATATCCCACTTGACAACCATTCTTCTAGTTAAGGTGTGTCTAATGAACACCTGGGAAAGCTATCTGATAGTCTTAATCAAATGAGTTGGAAATCTTTGTAATGTCTTTCATAAAACATTGCATAATATTTTATCTTATGTCATCTTAGTAGTACAAGAAATAGGTAAGTTATTCAATGTCTAGTATTACAAATATTTTTGAACTGAAACAGAGTAAGATATCTTTCAGCTTTAAAGTGCCCTGTTACCTTGTTTTAAAAACTCTGAGACCCAAAAGCACATTTCTTATGTTAATGTGCTGATTTTGAAGTACTAGTAAAACTAAAGACAGGCTTAAGTGTTATATAGAATTGGATTTCGCAGATCTCAAGTTTTTAAAGACGTTTACAGGTTCACAGTTGTTCTCTGCATTCAATTTTAGACCTTTGTTGATAAAAATTCAGAAAATGATTTAATTTAAAGTATTATCCATGAATTCTGTAGCTGGAAAAGTAAGAAATTCCTTGACATATCATTGTGGAAGTATTATTAAACATGAAATGCAGCATTACTATAATTTTCATTGTGTGTTGTATTCAGTTCCATCCAATGCAGCAGAAAGGCTGAAATACTCTTTTTATGCTTCACCTATAGCCTGAACAAATTAATTACAATACCCATTAAATCAAACTTTAAGCATACCAGCTTATATTCATGAGATAGAGAAGACACTGCACTCTCTAGATTTATCTTCACATGTTTTCATAGATTATATTTCCACTGTCTTTAGCTGTATGTAGACCTAAGTATTTCCCTGTTGTATAGCCTTGAAGTACTGACCGTTAGTCAACAGTAGAAAGAAATCCTACCAGAATCACAATCTTTATTGCCTGCTGTATTTCTCACTGCTGAGCTTGTTTCTTCAGCTTTTTCTCACTAATACATCCATTGGGAGCAGAAAACTACTCTGTGAATCAGACCAGAACTTCCATCTTCTGCAAACATTCCGAACCCAAATGTCCTGGAAATGTTACTCTTTTTGGGGGGCGGTTGAAATACTCCTTACTGACACTTAAACTAGGACTGTGTGAATGCTTCTAGCAATGTCAATTCTGCGCACTTGTTGAAAAAAACTAGGGCAAAATAGCTTGAAAAGATCCCACTGGAAATGAATAGGCCATAATAGATGTCATTTTCTATCCGACAATTAATTCCTCATCCTCTCATATCCTAGCATTTCATTTCATTTCATTTCATATATAAGATTTATACCCCGCCCATCTGGCTGATAGGCCACCCTGTCTTGTCAGGAATGATCAAGTTTCCATGTAACTTCACCAGTGTTACTAACTTAATACCAATCTCACAATTTAATACAGATCTCACAATTTTATAGTGTCATATAATATTAACAGCATTGTAGAAAATAGGTGGAGTAGGCCATTAAAAGTTGTTACAGGATTTCTAAATCAGTAAACAGCAAGCTACTCATCTTGAAAAAAATTCCTAATAAACATGCCTCTAATGTTACACTGTGCACAATTAGATGGGAAGAAAAAACCCATAGCTCTGAGATGTGATGTTATACTCATCTCTGAATTTTTGAGATTTCCAGTAAGCTGAACATTGATTAATCATTTTTGCCTCTTAAGTAGCTGAACGCACACTATTCATGCCCTGAATCCTGTTGCAACAGGGTTGGTTCATAATTATTTGCCTTCAGCGTTCAGTGATCTCTACCTAGATGCTATCCAACTGAGAGATTGTCATGGTGAAGCCTCAAATGGCCCTGAACTAGATGAGCAGTATACAAATCGAATAAATAAATAAATAAATAAAATATTTTCCCAGGAGAAGGTATTTGAAGTTCTGAATAAATGTGTATGGGTTTACCCTCTGAAGAACATAATTAAATAAATTATGCAGGAAATTGTTTTGTCTTGAGAGTTAGTAGTGTGTCAAGATCATCCAGCATAAAATTCTTTGCCAAACATGCAGACTTGCAAGTTATATCTTTCCTTTCTCTCACTTTTGAAATCATAACTATATACAGTATAGGAAAATAGAACCTATATACCCCTAAGGATTGGGAGGTGCCAATACAGTGGTACATCTTAAAATGAATTTAATTCGTTCTATGGGATGCTTCATTTTAAGAAAATTTTGTCTTATGAAATGCGGTTTCCCAGAGGAATGCATTGGGAATAACCATTTTTTTTTCTGGGTACATGGGGAGGGGGGGGTGTCTTGCAAAGCATCCCATAGGGAATTTTTTTGTCATGCAAAGCATGCCTATTCCTGGAGGTTTTTTTTCTTCTTACTAGGTTTTTGTCTTACAAGGCATTTGTCTTAAGAGGAATCACTGTACTGTATTATCATCTACGTTCAAGGTAGTAGAGAAAGAGAAAGTGCTGAAGAGAAAGAGAAAGTGCTTCCTCACTTACACATTCAGATTCATAGAGGATCTGGTCTTCTTGTCTGTCTATCAACTTGGTAAATCTTAAACTTGTGGGTCTAGAAGCCAGGTAGCCTCATATTTCCAATGATGCTGCTAGGCTTTCATATTCCCTAGCCAGGAATGTTGGGTTATGACATTCTATTTCACCTAGCTAACAAGACCAAAGTATTGATTGCGTTGTGGTAGCATTTGGCTCCCAGGTATGCCAGCAAGATTGAGGACCATGTTGGGAAAATTGGGCGTACTCACATTATGTTCCACTTTGCCTTCTAACGGAATCTAGAGTGTTAATCCTCACTGTAGTTTGTTTAGTGTAGTTATTATAATATCCATTCTGCCTACTAAGGAGTACATGATGCAGATGTCACTTGTGTTTTCAAAAGCTCTGTCACTTTTGAAAATATAGGGGCCTTTGATGTTATGGAGAAAAGTGTTAAGTAACAAGTCTATAAAGGCTTGATTCATGACTCAACATGCTGATTAATCAGTAAATATTATTTATTGAAACTCTCTGAGCTAATTCCTTCCTTAGTCCAAATGTGATTTGTGTTGGTTCTGCTTTATTCCTTTTCTAAAGCATCTTTAGCTGAGAGCAACTTTAATATCTCTCAGGTCCAAATGTAGGGGTAGAGTGACAGACTAGGACCTGGGATCAAATCCCTACTCAACCATGAAAACGCATGGTGGTGGAGTGAAGTGTGGGACAGGCAAAACTGCTCCTTAAATATCTCACATATCTTGGAAGCCCTGCCTAAGAGTTGCTTCAAGCCAGTTCTGACTTCATGTCACGTAATACATACAACAGTCTGCATATGTCCAATAGCAAGTGATTATTACTAAGATCAGTGGGGTCTGTATTACAACCTTAGGCTTTAATCTTGCAGACACTTGATAGGAAGTAAGAATCACTGAACTCAGTACTGTGCTTCTTTTAAATAAACGTGGCCAGAAATGGAGTATTAAAATTGCCATATTAATATTTTTAAGGTAAAATGGAAATCTAATATACTAATTAAGACTGTCCAATAAATTGTATTATCTCCTGCCTTGTAGAAAATACCATGGTAATTCAGAATGGTTTTATGATTTCTTAAATTGCCAAATTGCATTTTGTATCCTACCCACTATTGTATATTCAGAATCATGCAGTGTAGCTGGTGAGCTGTAGGGCCGCCAGGAATCACACCACACTGATTCTATAGAGACTGCACTGGTTAGCAGTTGCTGCCTGAGCCCAATTCAAAGTGCTTGTTCTGACATATAAAGCCCTAAACAGTTTAGGCCCTAGACACCTGAAGGACCACCTCCTTCCATAAGAACCTACCCAGCAATTAAAATCTATCCAGGGGACCCTTCTGAAAGAGATCCCTCAAGACGGGGAGTGGGATAGTTTGTAGATATAGGGCCCTTTAGAAGCTACCTGCAGATTATGGAACACCCTCCCAAGTGAGACTCAGCTGGTAGCGAAGTTGATGACATTTTGGCACTAGGTAAAAACCTTCGTGTCCAGAAGTTTTAAAACCGATATAGATTGTGGGACCTGATAACAATTTTAGTCTTTTGCTTTTTAGTGTTTTGTTTTAATTGCTCTTTTAAATTTTTGAATTGTAAGCCGTCCAGAGACCATTAGGTAGTGGGCATCATATAAACTGAATAAACAAATAAATAAATAAATAAATAAATAAATAAATAAATATTCCTAGTAGTAGTCTTACTGACCCCAGGAAAGTGGTAGTCACATGCTGAGTTCAAGAAATAAGTTGTGTTGCTTTTAATTTCTTCATTTTTCATGTCATCTTTCTGAATAATAGTAAACCCAAATCTTATGATAATTCCATATCAAAGGGCAACATACCTGAACTGGAAGATGCCAGTTGCATGGCAGAATAACTTTATGGCCATTGGTAGTCAGAGACCTATTGCCAGTCTCTACAACATTGGACCTATCAATTTTAGGATATTAATTTATCTTGTTGACACAACATATAAATGTTGATTTAATATTTAGAAATAGTTTCAGTGGGTTTATTCACTAGTCTAACAAGAGCACATTGGTCACTATGTTTTGAAAGCAGTTTAAAGACCTGTTACTGTGGCACTGGGTTTTAGTTCTATACATTGATGTGTATATATAATCTTAAAATAGTTTGAATTCTACAGCAGTCTGGCTTGTTATAATCAGCATTATTGTCCTATCATAAAGGTAACCTGGTATGCTTCCAATCAATAGTTTTGGACTACAGTGTCCATTATAATCTACCACTGTCCATTCTACCTATGGCTGATGGAAGTTGTAGTCAAAACTTGAATCTAATGTTTAGTATCTACTAGGGTGGTCCTTTGAATAAATGGTTGTTTGCTAAGCCAGCGCATACCTGACTTTCTTCATTGCAGTGGGGATTTTGTTGCTTTCATTTAGTTTTAGGTTGCCTACCTCTGATCACTTATCCATGAGTTTCTTTAGAAATTGCAACACCCAGATGATGGCTTCAGATTTTTAAGGGAGTTATCAGAAAGCATAATACCTATTCGATAACCAGAAAATCTGAATATGCAAGGAAAGAGAATGAGATTGCTCCCTCATTTTTTGCTTTGCACACGGGAAGCAACAGGTCTAAAGAGGGGAGTCTTGTCAATATTCATGTAAGGCAGAACATGGAGAAATGAAGTGTTCTGGCTGGTTAGCTGACATGGATTGATATAAATCTTCCCTCTTCAGGGTTGTTGCTTAACATGTGCAAAGGGATGATTGTAGAGCAGTGACTCATTTGCTTTTACTATTTCCATCCTTTATGATATGGGACAGAGCTCCATCACAGGTGTATTGCAAAGAAAATGCCTGAATACAGGTTGATGGGCAGCCTGACTTTGACTGGAGCTTGTGAAAACTCATGATTTTCTATATGAAAACTGGAGTTTCTTCTCTTTTTTCCATCCAAAATTCCCTGCTTGTAGAATACATTTCTGCATTTATGTCAAGTCCAGACTCTTTTCTTAAACATCAGGATACAGAAAGCAGATGACTTCTGTGTGTTCTGGATTTTAAAATAGTTGTGCTATGCCTTTAGGACGGTTATTCTCAGGGGTCCAAAGCCACCCTCTGCTCTTACCAGAACAGTGATGAAGCATACTGTTCAAAAGTATCTGCAGAACTTATGGATACTAACACCAAACAAAAGCAACCAAGATATAAGGCAGGGCAGATATCTTCAAACTCATCTGGACTAACGAGAAATTTCGTTTCTGACCCACAACATAATAATCAGTAACATATATTGGGAACCCAGCTGACACATCTCCACAAAACCTTTACACGTGTAAATGTTTTCTCTGCTACAGACTGTAGTAGATTGTAGGAGTAGATTCCTTTTCCCTTCATTCCCCCCCCTTTTTTTTGCTGTTCAGTCAGATACACTACTGTCTGATGTGTTGTGTGCAGTATGTGGATTGCTTGTTTTGAAATGATACCTCAAAGACAAACAAACTGAATATTACTATGCCACATGCCCTTTCCAGTATGTGTGTTTGTGTCCATCTGTTTGTAGTTTGTACAATGTCTACCTTTAGATAATAGTATCTCTCTCTTCTCTGCCCCTTCCATTTGTGGTATTTTAAATTTGTTTAAAATTACTATGCATTCCTTGTTAGAGATTAATCACACATAGTTAATGGTATAAAAATAAATGTTTAGATTCTAATGTGCTTTACAAAAAGATACTGGAATTGTATCATTCAAATTCATTTTTTTTCCTGGATTTGAATTTCAGTGGCACTGTGGAATATGTGTTTGCCTCATTTTAAGTGGTAGATGGGTTGTCTACTTTGCATCTTCACTGTTCCTGTCTGTGTCTTTGGCAAAATCTCTAAAGTGATTACTCCTTGAACAGGCCCTGCAAAATGAGTCAGTTCCTGTTCTTTGGCTGGGGCTTAGTTGGGAGTTCTCAAAAACGGTATTTCAGAATGTGGATGTGGTCAGCCTAGTCACTTCCAAAGTATCTTAAAGGAAACCAACATCAACTGTGAAAAGTGTAACAGTACTGATATAGTCTAGATCTCTTTTTCAGTAACAGGGTGTGCTGCAAGTCTGTCTTGAGTTAAGTGTTTCATAGATACTATAATAGTTATTTCACAGCCCAAATCAGACTTGAAGTTAATGGCAAAAGTAAGGAATAACAATCTGTGAACTACAGATGTAGGTGCTCTTGGAAAAATCTTACCTTATTTTGCAGTTAATGAATTTTATAGTTATCAGTTGTTTTTAATATGTAATAAAGAATATTTTAAATAACATGATGTCATTTCATGTTAGCATGTTTATAGTAAAGTATTAAATAATACTCCCTTGAACATTGAGGGATTTATGGTTGTATTCTTCTCTATATTTCCTGGGTTTTTAAAATACGAATCGTTATCAGTGTAGCCTATTTTATAACAATGATATACATTTTTACAAAGTAATCTATTTTTATCTACTTCTGGTTTTGTTTATTTCCATGCCTGTCCTGTAAATAAAAGAGATGAAGAGGGAAAGGGTAAAGGTTCTGTAGACTGTTTCCTTCTGCTCTTTCTTATGATGTCGTTCTGGACAACCACAGCTTACATTGCCCCACCACTTGTTTGTTTGTTTGTTTGTTTGTTTGTTTGTTTGTTTGTTTGTTGTGTGAGATGTTTAAAGAATGGCTCCTGCCAACCTAGCAGTTTGAAAGGATGTAAATGCAAGTAGATAAATAGGTACCGCTGTAAAAAGCGGGAAGGTAAAACAGTGTTTCCTTGCAGCCATGCTGGCCACGTGGCCATGGACTTGCACAACACTGGCACTTCGGCTTAAATACAGAGATGAGCACCGCCCTTAGAGTCGGACATGACTAGCATGCACGTGCAGGCGGAACCTTTATCTTTTTTCTGTTGCCAAACTATGTTTCCACTGCAGAGGAAGGAATTTGAATCCAGGTCATCTGAGCCCTTGTCCAACATTCTGTCTCCTGTACCAGTATGCTCCTGGCATCATTAAGAGTGGGAAATAGTCCTGCCTCAAAGTCAGGAGAGACTCTGCCCGTCAGTGCAGTTAATAACCAAGATAGCTGGACCAGTAGATTGGCTGACACAGCTTCCTGCCTTCCTCTGCTTTATTGTGCTAATTTATTGCAAATATATTGATCTCTGTAGTAGTCAGCGGTCCAGCTAAAGTGTGATGTCATTTTCTGTCCACATGTTTGCTTCTCAGCTGTTGGCCTATATCAGTGTTGGCAAATATATGGTACGGGTGCCAAAGGTGGTATGCAGAGCCCTTTCTGTGTGCACGCAACATTGCCCCCTCACAGCCATGGTACTTTCCCCTCTGCTCAGAGCACGCCACTATGCTCTACGCAGAGAGCCAGGCAAAGGGAAGTCAGTGGTTTGTGGGCTTGTTCGTAGCCCCAGTTTACTCTCCAGCCACAACACTTTTGGGGTGCCCAGAACGGCGTGGCTGGAGAGTAAATTGGAGCTACAAACAAGCCCCTTTGCTTTCCTTGCACCCCATTTGCCTCTCTGCCCAGGGCGGGTGGGGTGCTACTCTTCGGGAAAGTGAGGATCAAAGTGCAGGTTTTTGAATTTTCCATGGCCACAGTGAAGGTGGTTTTGCCGCAGGAAATTCAAAAACCTGGTCCTTGATCCTAGCTTTCCTGAAGGGTAGCATCCGAAACTTTTGTAACCTGGGGTACCAATGTATTCAGGTTAAATTGCTGTATTGGCACTTTGCAAAAAATAAGTGGGTTTTGAATTGCAGCTTGGACACTTGGTCTATAAAAGGATCACCATAACTAGCCAATGTGGTGTAGTAATAGATAGTATCTTTTTTGTAAGTTGTGACTTGTCTGCCTCCTCCCAAGAGTGCTCCATGGATCCCTAGCTCTGCCTCTTCTCAAGGTCCTTGCATCCACTTCTGTTTGGATGTGTGTGTAGGGGGGGGGGACCATAACAGTATTGTTCTGCTTGTGTTCAGTTGGTCCTGTGGTCTTAAAGGATTCTGTGAGGCAGAGGATGAAGTGTTGTGAAAGCTGTGGGAAGGAAGTGGTTTTGTCAAGCTGTCCTAGACACAATAAGCAATCCTAACTCACCATTCTTATTCTTTCATTTCTATTTAAGTGGTCTCTTCTTGGTTAAAGGGTCATAGGTGAACTCTACAGGTTTCTCTTGGATGTCATTGTCTGCTATGTGATATACCATAACAGTATTATGTTATATCACATAGCAGGCAATGGCAGGCATGTATCATAACAGTGTTTGGATAATGTACATATGTACATCCTCTAGAAATTACTTTGAACAAGACCTTGAACAATATTTCTGGCCATTGGAAAGGAGAGCAGATAGTTTGCATTTCCACATATTTTCATGCAAAACTAAGAGGTTTAATTGGATGTCAAAACATACTGCAACTGTCCCAATATATTGTTACAAGAATGTAAACAAATGCAGATTACTCATGCAGAAGCAAAACTTTCTAAACAGATGGCAGGACGTAGTTTTGGTGGCGAAGTGCTTTCTTTGGAAAGTGAAATCTCGACTTGCCAGTGGAAAGTATTGCACTAGTTTATTGGAGAAGACTTGTTCAAATATAAGTGCAGGTGTCAACGCCGGTGATCTGTCCTTGATCCCTCAAAGCAAGTTCTCATTTGGCATTCCTTGTCTAAGTAAAAGAGCACTTTTAATTGAAAATAAAGGTGCAGAACTATAAGGCTTGATATTATTAAAATATCCCTTCCTCAATTTCTCTGCTGTAGAACATTTTCCCTACACAGCTCTGTGGTTCTCGGACTATTAAAATTCCTTTAAGAAGTAAAGGCACTTTACTCCAAGCAACAAATGTACAATGGGACTTCGGATGAAAAGTCTCAGGAAACTTCAACAGGTCCAAAATGCAGCAGCAAAATTGCTGTCTGGGACGTGTTAATTAAAGGTAAAAGTTTTCCCCACACACATGCGTGTTAGTCGTGTCCGACTCTAGGGACAGTGCTCATCTCCATATTCAAGCCAAAGAGCCAGTGTTGTGCAAGTCCATGGCTACGTGGTCTGAGTGGCTGCAAGGAAACACTGTTCTACCTTCCCGCTTTAGATGGTGGTACCTATTTATCTACTTGCATTTACATGCTTTTGAACTGCTAGGTTGCCAGGAGCTGGGGTTAACAGTGGAAGCTCACTCCGCTGTGTGGCGTCCGGGATTCGAACTGCTGAGCTGCTGACTTTGTAACTGACAGTTTTCAGTTCTCTAGCCTGCTGAGCCACCATGCTCTGGGGCAGGTTAATTACACCCCTATTAAAGCATCTCCACTGGCTGACAATCAGCTATCGGGCACAATTCAAAGTGCTGACCTTAACCTAGAAAGCACTATACAACTTGGGTCCTAGCTACCTCAAAGATCGAATATCACAGTATGAACTGGCTTGGGTGCTAAGGTCATCAGGAGAGGCCTTTCTCTCCATCCCACCACCTTCACAGGTACATCTTGTGGGAACACATGAAAGCACCTTCTCATCTGCTGTGCCTAGACTCTGGAACTCCCTCCCAGTGGAGGCCAGGACTGCCCCATCTCTGCTGTCTTTCTTGAAACAGGCAAAGACCTTTGTCTTCAGGCAAGCTTTCCCTGAATGATGGACTACTTACTGTGTCTTTATATGAATCTACCAGACTTTGTGTTTATAACCACTTAAAACTTTGTGTTTATATCTCTCCTTGTGCGGTTACATTGATACTATGTTATCAATTGTTAGTTCCCATCCTTCATAACTTTTAGATGGTCTACCATACATGATTACATGGAATTTATACTCTTTTCTTAACTGTTTGCATTCTCTTTTAGCTTTAATGTTGCCTTCTAATGCTGTAAGATACCCCGCAGTTCCCTGTTCTTAAACTTGAATATGTTTTAATTGTAGTAGACTGTATATTTTCCCTCCTTACTGTAAGCCGCCTTGGGTCCTTTTCAAAGGAGAAAAGTGAGATAAAAATACTCAATATTAAAATTTTAAAAAATGAAATAAATACAATGCTTGCAGCTACCAAAACATCTAACCTGGCTAACAGTGGAAGTTGTCAAGTATAGGGAACACAATACGTCAGTTTTCTAGTTGCCTTTCTTCTCTAGCTATTATTAGGAACGAGTCTGATATTGTTGTTCTTTCCTCTCTATTCTTGTCTGGAATTGCACCCCACTTCATCTAATATGTGATGTTACTAGAAAGTTTGTTAGAACCAGGATGACATGTAACAAATTAGTATCCTTACAGTAGAGAAAGTATCATAATATATTGCCAACTCTTTCAACCAAGTCTTTTGACATGGGCAGACATGGTGGAAATAAAAAACAAACAACAAGCATCTCCTTTCTCAAACAGCTGATAGCAAGGCATTTAAATGTGCCCAAGTGTTTGTACGCACTCTGCATTTAGCTGTTTGGAGGGATTCTCTGCTAAACTGCTAAAGAGATGACTGTTTCTAGATTAGAGGCACAGAAAGGTTAAATAAAGTCCCACTTTCAAAAGATTAGAGGGTAGTATTTGCCAGAGATGAAGCATACTGGAGATTTATATAAATTTCTTTGACGCTAGTATTACATTTGCTGGTTGCTATAGGACACTTCTGTGAAGACTGTTATTATCTTTGCACAGAATTCATGTACAATTAGTTCCTAATCATGATTGTCTCTTTCCTGTTTCTGACCCCATGCTGCAAAACTGGAGGACTGAAGGTAGACCAACTAAATTGATTAAGAATTTCAGTTTTCTTTCTCTGCTAGTTTTCTTGATTTGCTGTAAACTCTCTCTCTCTCTCTCTCTCTCTCTCTCTCACACACACACACACACACACACACACACACACACACACACACAGAGAGAGAGGGGGGGGGGCTGCCCAATAACCAGAAAATTCAGAAATCTATTAAAACATATAATAAGAATGAAAACAATGACAGTACATCATACAAAAACAAAATAAAAATACCAGCAAATCAAAATGCAATGCAAAATAAACCTGAAAGTAACACCAGGGCAAAGATCTATAAATACCCTGTATTAGGTCTTAACTTGGTTCCCAGCAACCAATATGAGGTAAACCTCTTTGGAGAAGACATTGAATATCAAGGGACCACTGTTGAAAAGGTTTTTTTTTCTTTATAGGTAACCAGTTCACATCCCCTCATTTGATAGATCACATAAGGAATGGCCTTCAGTGATGACTATGGATATGAGTAGGTAAATATGAATGGAAGCATTTCTTGAGATAACCTGGCCCCCAAGCCATTTAGAGTTTTAAAGGTCAAATGAGTTGTTTGAAATGGGCTCCACATTGTAGTGATAGCTTATGTAGGTGGAATGCTGGTGCAGTATGATTATATTAGGCAGCCTCCACTATCAGTCTAACTGTCCAGTTGACCATGGCCAGGAAATAAATATTAAACACCCCACTGCCAATATCTGCCTTTTCTTGCATGCCTGGAAAAATGGCATCCAGAATGTGTCCTGACATGTGAGGCAGGTAGCACATTGTGATGACATAACGACCATCATGCTGGTGATGAAACTTTAGTTTCCACCAAACTGATGATCCAGGTATGTAAAGTTATTGTTCTGGGAAACAATTTCACCAAACCTCTAACAACTCTGTTAGGGATACTACAGTAATAAGCAGCACTTTGGTAATTTACGTGGGTTGAGTACTCAACAGGAAATTGAAACACATAAGACTGGGACTTGAATAAAAAAGAGACCTAAGGAGTAATTCCTTTAGACCAGTGGTTCTCGACATTTCATTACTTCCCCATTGCTGTCAAAAGAACGGCAATCCTGTACTGATAAGAACAAAAGCCTGCTTTCCTTCTTCTGGTGGGAAATTTATGTTTCCAGGCATTTTGCTTTTATAATTATTTTTGTCATTTACAGTGAATAAGCAGGGGGGCTTTAGGTGAAACACTGCTCAAAATAAATACTTGCATACAAAAAAGAAATAGCCACAGATGGCTAATCTGTAATAGGTGGGGTTGGTAGGAGGTGGCACATCATGCTTAAGAATTCTTACCATTTGTTACGAAAACAATTGCAATATTCAGTTTGTAACTATTCACATTTGAAGGCGAAAATAAAGATTGGTGGAGGATTGGTTCTTAGGAATTGTTATAAAAATGCATGCCCTATGTATACTATGTCTATTTACTCCAAATGGCAGGTGTTCACTGAATGAAAACAGTGTGATGATCACTGCATTGTTCTTTGGCCTTCAATTCTGTTTTGGTATAGTTCAAAGTATCAGATAGGGCACAGTTGACAGAAAAGCCAAACTGGCTCATATTGCTCACCCTGTTTTACATTATTCCTACCAAATCAGGCCTGTCTTGCCTTCAAATGCAAGGCAATCCAGGTTTTAGTTTTTGGCAGTGTGGCATTCAGCAGCTGGCAGCTGGGAAGCCAGTGGCTTTGAGGAAGAATTGGGAGAGGAAACAAATGTCAGATACCCTAGTTGCTGTTCGTTCCCTCCCATCCTCTTCTCTCTTAACTTGCCTGTTTTTGTCATCTTAGTACCCATGTCCAGTGACAGTAGTAGGGGGATTCCTCCACCTGCTCCATGATCAACTAATCTCCCAGGCGCAACAAAAACTACTAATAAAACAAACAAGACAGTGAGGGTGGGTGGACAGACACATCTGCTAAGAACATAGAACAGCTCGGTAGTGTTTGCACAGCATTTGGTTATCAGTTCCATACTTTACACTTTCTCCTCCTCTTAATCTTCTGGTCTCTATTCTTTGCACTTAATTATTCTTCCAGCCTTTTCTTGATACTTCCTTCTGTTTTTCATTCAGTCAGACTTCCTTCCAGTTATTTCCTCTTTAGCTGGGTTCTTTACTCATCTCTTTGAACCAGTGTTTGGGTCAGTCCTCAAACCATTGCCTTCTAGGTGTGGTCTTTCTTTCATTCCCAACCTTTCTGGTACACTTGCTAAATTTATATTCTCTCTTCTCTATCTTTTATCGCCTCTAAAACATTGTTTCTTCAGTTTTTTGAAATAGTTCCCGGTGTCACAAGAAATTTTCATTGGTAGCCCCAGAGGCTTCTAGTGTCTGCTAAATATGGGCGGTTTATCAACCTTTCATCTTTGATGCCTTGAACTGGGTCATCTATCCAACCTCTGTCAGTGCCTGATCTGTTCAGACCTCTCTCCCTCTCTGTGTGTGCCTCTCTGTGTGCATGTGCTTTCTTTTCTGTGTGCTTGCCTTATGATCCAAATCTGCATGTCTGTCTATTTGACCTTTATCTTCTCCATCTGTTCCTCGCTTTAGAATTCCTCACTGACTCAGTCTTGTTAGATTTGCTGGTGCTTACAGAGAATAGGGAAATAGATGTACAATGTACAAAGATGTACAAAGCTCCCACCCACCCAGAATAATTGCATGAATTATTTTTCCCTTGCATAGGAGGCTCCCAGTTATTGAAAAACTGAATGTTTAAAGAGAAGTATTCCTTTTATAGCTTTCAGTCAAACATGTAGACTTGGCTCAAGTGTTTCCAGTATTTCAGCAAAAAAAATAATAATCTTTTTTTATTTACTCCATTTCAACACTCTGTTTCCTAGCACTCAGGCTGTCTTTGTGTTTGGGGTGTGCGGAACTTCCCAGCTCTGCTCCATATCTGAATAGAAAACATACAGATCAGGGCTGGCCCACTCCTGTACCCTTCAAATAACCTGCTTTGTATCAAAACCAGAACCATTTCTGCAAAGGGGATTGGGAGAAGCAGACATGTGTCCTAGGGGCTAGGAACTAGGCACCCAGCCTAACTGCGTACTCTAGAATCATAGACTTGGAGAGACAGAAGGGATCTGAAGGGTCATAGAGACGAACTCTCTGTTGAAACATCCTTGGCAAATGACCATCATCTAAATTCTGTGTAAAAATACTCAAAGGCAAGGGAGCGTACCAGACTTCTGTGGAGTCCGGTCCAGTTTATTTACTCAACACCTATACAACAATCATTCTCACATAATCACACAGTGCCCATGGCAAATGAGGATTATATTGTCAATACATGTCTACTGCAGTTGGAGTATTGATGTGGTGAGAAAAAAAAACTTTTTCAGATAGCCTTAACAAGATTACTATCCCAATTATCAGTATTCTTGAATATTGATTATTTTGTCTAAAATAGAAAGAGAGATAATTACCGTGCCTTTGTGCAAATGGCCTCTTTGTTGTTTCTCCCCTTAAGGGTTTTTGTTTTTTACAGTGATACTACAAGTAGAGACAAAAAAACCTATGCTGGCAGCCTGGACACTATTTCACCCCTTCTTTAGGGTGTTGTGATAATATATTGCTGGTGTGGTATATTGGGCAGAGTGATGGACTAGGACTCTGGAGAACGAGGTTCAAATCCACACTCATAAATAGAAAATGACTGGAAAGAAAGAAA
Organism: Phrynocephalus versicolor; assembly: GCA_023846285.1. NCBI lineage: Eukaryota > Metazoa > Chordata > Lepidosauria > Squamata > Agamidae > Phrynocephalus > Phrynocephalus versicolor. The sequence continues at coordinate 11,106,288 of JAHTLZ010003399.1, read as the reverse complement.
GAAAGAAATCATTTTCTAGAGGACTGTTACTAAGAAAAATATCATTTAAGAATTTTTAGTTTAGCATCTTCCCCATGTTAGGTTTCAGAGGAGTCACAGCAACTATATTTTGGTACTTAGCTCTCTTCCATTTAACCTTTAGTACTTACCAGAGAGGGCAGTGTCTGCCTCTATGAGAATGTAAAAACTATATTGTGGCAAAACGTAATCAAGTTTCCCAGAAGTTTTTATTTTTGCCCTGGAAAAAAATGCCTCCATTTCCCAGCCTCATTTTCAGAGCCTTTAGAATTACTTCTGATTGTATTTTTGAGCTTTCCACAATGTCACAAGGTGGCTGAGAGTGCAGCCTTTATTTTGAGTTAACTTCCTCTCTGCTTTAATTAAGGGAAGGGAAGCTGGGAAATCATAATTGTGAAGTGAAAAACTGGACATATATCCTGTACCACTTCCAGGGAGGGCTAAAGGACTATGGCGATATCTTTCCCCAATTTCAGGGAAGGATATCCTCCTGACTGGATTAGGTACCTTTAGGCTCCTCAGACAACCACAAGAATCCTGAATGCTGTCCAGGAGAATTTCTCAGGAATTCATCTTCCTTTAATATTCTTTTTGGAATAAATTTCTTCTTTGTCAAACAGAATAGGAAAAGTCAAAATTCTCATGGAAGAAATTTTCAGCACGGCTCTTAATTATTATTGTCCCAGCAAATATTACTTAGTTGGATATACAGTGGACCCTTGTATAACATACAGCTTGTATAACATAAAATTTGTACAACATAAAAAATTCTGGAGATAGGGAAAATTTGCTTAACATAATCGTCTATGGGGCAAATCTGTACAACATAAAAATTGGATCACTCTGTTTTTAATGCATTCCTATGGGAATTTGTATAAAGGAAAATTTGCTTAACATAATTTCATTTGGAACGAATTAATTCCTTTATACAAGGTACCACTGTATCTTGGAATAGTGCTGGAATTTCCCCAGCACTGACATGGTTTTCTGCGAGGAGATGTACTAGTTACTAGACCTTTTTCAACCTGCTTATCAGTTGGAACATATTGTACCAATTAATTGGAATGTTAGCATTTCACCCATAAGGAGCATAGATGCTTATTTTTCTGCAGTGTTCTTCCTTTTTTCTGCATTGCCCTTCCTTTGCTTGTGGTTTATACACTTGGCATAAAGGCTAATGATCAGCCCAAATTGTCACTGGTGATTGCTCTTTTGAGTTCCTGTTGCTCAAGCAGGTTCTTACAGTGGACCAGGACTTGATGTCACACCTCAGGGATATAATTTATTTTGTGTTCCATAAATGCAGGTGTGAATCAACAGAGTTTTGTAGGATCAACTGCATAATTGTGCTATTTGAGTTAGTTTTATGTATTGATGTCCTGAGTAGGGAGCAGTAGCAAAAGCTTGAGTGACTTGCTCTTCTTTTTCTATAATTCCACACAAAGAGAAGAGTTGCATATGTATCCTAAGATGCTTATGTACATTGTACATTGTTGCATTATGGTTGAAACATACCGTACATAGTTGCTCACAATGCCTCTTTCACTGTAGTACCTCCTACAGGTTGTAGTGTGTATGCAGCAGTATTAACTAGATAGCCATCTAGTCATACAAATCTTATCTGTGAAATAGATGTTGTACAATCATGGATAGTCATGTCTCTTGAGTGTTCACTGCCTTTATTTCTTAGAAATAGACGCACCTTTTTCAAAAATAGTTCCTCTTGGTATACATTTCCTGCTATCCACAGCCAGTGAGTTTTGAGGATGGGCTCAATGAATAGGTTTGGAGTTTTTTGTCTCATCTGAAATTTTCTATTTAGTGTGTTAGCCTTTTGCATTTCTGATAAACCAAATGTCGATAAAATAGGCAGCGCTGATGTCCTATGGAAGCTTTGGTAAGAAAGCTTATTTCTGAATAAGACTTATTTCTGAATAAATATACATAGACCTATAGCCAGTCTTAACTACAGTAGAACTACAGTAAAACCAGTGAGTTTTTCATAAATGCTGACTCACAATTCCACCCATTAATTCAGCATCTATACTGTTTAGACTGGCAGTTAGAGTTAGGACTGTTGCTAATATTATGATATTAATATCTATAGCCTGTTTGTGTTTTTGGTCCCTGGTAGTGCTATCTGCTGGGACAGATCACCACATCATGCACATCTATATGGTGAGCAGCAGTGTATTTACCTGAGATACCAAGTCATATTAGGTAAGGCTGCTACTTTTACATAACTCCCTGCAGCAGCTAGACATAATCAGTTTTCACCAATAGATGCTGTATTTACTGTCTCAAGTATTTATGATTTATGACTAACCTGGAAAAAGTCCCAAATACCTAGGTACCCCAGGAATGTGAAATCATGTTGTGTAATTGGGAGAGTTAATTCATGAAAATTTATGTTGCTACATGGGAATTTGAAATATTTTTCCAAGCTTGCTTATACTTATCATTTACAAACCTTTAGGGAGCCTTCTATTGATAACTAAGGATAAAAGTAGCTACTTAATTACATTTGTCAGTAATTAAACTAGTTTGCGTCTGTCTTTATGGGCATGCCAGTGATTTTGCCTTCGGGAACTTGTTCTAGAGTGTTGGTGCCAGCCACCCACCTCTTCAAGCCTGTTCTTACTAGTATTGTCTGGCAAAGTGATTAAAAATGCATTGAACAGGAATTTCCCTGCCAATGTTTAGTTCAATCTCAAACTGAATTTACAGTTTATTAATTGCTAGGAGTCAAGTGACCATCAGCTGTTTCAGGTTGTATGACCAACACAGTCACAGGATCTCAGCCATTCAGGAGCAAAAGTTGTTGCAAATATCAATCTTTTCTCAAGGTACTTTACCTTTTATGTCTGATGTAACTCCACAGCCATTACAATTCACAAGAATGTGGCTTTGCTAGGCTCCTTACTTCAGCTAGTAGTTTCAATCTGTGGTAACATGAAGTTGTAATTTACAGTTCTTTAATTTTTGGAACACTCTTTCTAGGCCCCCTTCTCTCATTAAGTATTGATTTAAATGAAGATGTTGGGCATGTTCTTGCATGTGAATTTGGTCTGCTAAGTTCTCATTTAAGAGGTAAAATTGAATGTTTCATCTGTTGTATTCTAGAATATGGCTGTAACACTGAAGCAACTCTTGTAATTCTGTTTCAACAAGCTTAAATATTCATCATAGATATAATCTCTATGGAAAATTATTGAGCAAGCAACAGCTGTGTAGGAGAATTGAGGTGCCCATTGTAATTTTAAAAATGGCCAAAAGATTTCTCTTTTTATATTATGGCTATTACGACTGACATGTATGTCTCGAAAAAAGCTTCAGATTGATACCTCATGTAAGAAACACTGTTGGACATGATCCGGCCTCTGCTTCTTGCACGTGGAAAAGCAAAGCATGGAGATTGTTTATGCTTCTGTGTAATTTGAAAGGAAAGCTGGTATACATGGCATGTTTTCACCCCAAATGCACATCAGTAGGGAATCTGTTGTTATGACTGGTGTAGGAGAAGGATCAGAGTCCCTTGCCCATTAATCAGTACCAGTATTCAACTTATAAGCAGCATGCTTTTTTATTATAATGGCACAAGAGTGCATCTATGATACTGTGCAGCAGAGGAAATCAGTGTTCTGCAAGTATGCTAAGAATTGGGGCTTCCCCCCCCCCAAGAAAAAATTATAATTTTGAAACTGGACTCCAGATCAGCACCAAATTTGGCACAGTTGTAGCAAGCAGAATTCTCTTGCTTTGTGCCAAATATGGGAAAATCTGGGCCAAGGGGTTTGGAGTTATGATGTTTTTAAAGTAAACCTATTTTTTTACACCTGTCCTCCATGCGGAAATAAGTAACTGTAAACATCCAAAGATTTGAAACAGATCAAATAAGTAAAAAGGGCAAATCTTGCTTATCTTGAAAGACAGTTATTGACCCTATCCATATTTTTTATTTGGAAAGAATCCGGGCTGCAGAGGCTAAAACATTAATCCTCAAAAAAGGCCTTTCAAGTGGGAACATTTAGCATGTGTACTGGCTTGCCAGCAAGAGCTTTGTGAAATTATGCATTGTATACCTTTGTAGTCATGGGAGATGGATTGGGAAGCTGTAACTAAAGATTACAGAAACAAGTCAAAGGACTCTTATTGAAAAACAGCTCTGACAGCTTTGTTTTTGGGTGAGAAGCAATTAACTACAGTTGGTAGTGAGCAGAAGAGGGTATCCTGTAGAATGATCATCTTGACTGCTGTCAATTATGTTATTAACATCCAGACTGCCTTTGCTGTGTAAAGCTTGGAATTCTTTTTCCTGCTGGCAGGGTAGGAATGATATTGTGCTGCGAATGATATTGTGCTGCAACATTGGGCCATTTTGTGGAGTTTTGAATTGTGGATTCAGAAACACAGTATCCCACATTCATAAACCAGATGGGATTTTCTCTTTGGGGAAAACTGATTTTTTAAAATATGTGTGCACCTATCACGCTCCCCCCTCCCCCACATTGCATTCTCAAGAGGATATATCCCCACCTATCACTCCTCTACAGTTTGTTTTTTAAAAGTAGCAACAGATCAGATAACAAATTGACCCATTTCTGCAGTTAGCTTGCTGCTATGAGATCTCTGTTTCAAATGTTACCTTGCCCATAAACTCACGGAGTAACAAGATGCTACCTGAACCGTCCATCAGAGGTATATATAATAACAGTGACCTGTCTTTTTGGAAAGGTAGCTAAGGCTATGTGAAGGATATTGTACACTCCAGGTTCTACATAACAGCAAAATCACTTGTTCTTAGTGATGCCAAGCTCAGCTGAGGCTATGGAGTGTTGGCACAGCTCATGAGTAAACATTGGCTTGTCTGCTTCACTTGGGTGAGAGAGGATAGCAGCAACTCTGCTTGTACAGTAGGAAATACATAGAGAGCTGAGGGTAACATTTTATATAAATATGAAAGTTTGTAAGCTTCTGATTGTGCAGTGGTTTGGTATGTGCAAGAAGTCAATACCCTATTCCTAGTGACTGTGAAGAGGTTTTGGAGTCTTCATGTTGGAATTCATTGTAGAAGTTTGACCTTCCATTGCAACCTACTTAATTCTTGTAGCTAAGTGTGCCTGTCTGTTGTAGGTACAAAGACAGCTCAGGCAGGAAACTATGTTCTCCGTGTTTCTGTGTATATATACATAATACTGTATATACATTTTAATTGTTTCCACAAACCCAAACTCAAACAGGGCTTATGTGTGCACTGGTCTCATGCCATTTGATTTATTGGTTTGAACAGCATTAAATAATAACCAGCTAAACTTGTGCTTTGATTCAGGCTAGAACAGGCCAGAATATATTGGGATGTGACTCACAAGCACTTGAGTCAGCTGCCTTCATCGTCTTGCACAATAATGATGTTATATTTTTCTTGGATGAAGCTTCTTCTGTTTGTGAATGAGACATCTCAGAGTTTATGAAAGGTTGTCCTAAACCAAATTCTTCATCTCCTTCTGATTCTGTTTTTGGGTTTGTTTGTTTTAAGTATTGTTAGAATACAAATAGGAAAAAAATGCTGCATTTGAAACAGTATTTAGTGGTATTTCAAGTTTTGCATGTTTTTCAGTAGATCATCATAACTGTCATCGCTGAACACCATTGATTGAATTTAAGTCCTGATTACAGTTAGAGTTTAAATACACGTAACTGAGCAGTAGTTCACTGGATAGTTCTGTGAGTTAGGTTTCTGATTTCAGAGTGAGAGGTTGAGAGCTCGACTTCTTTATCCTTGCTTCACAGGGCTATGTTGCTTGTGCATTCCTTCCCCCCTGCAGGTTCCAACGTGAACGGAACAAACACAGTCGCAACAGAGGCAGAGGGGAGGAAAAGCCCTGCAAGGTGGAGGCATAGGCATGGGTGCATGCACATGCCTTAGAGCAGTGTTGGAGAACCTATGGCATGGGTGCCAAAGATGGCACTCAGAGCCCTTTCTGTGGGCACCCAACATTGCCCCTTCACAGCCACCTGTATTCAAGTTAAATTGCCATGTTGACACTGCAAAAATTAGTGGATTTTGAATTACAGTTTGGGCACTTGGTCTCCAAAAGATTCGCCATCACTGCCTTAGAGGAAACCTTGGTCCTAGGAGATGAGCTGATCTGTATGACCTTAGGCGAACTGCCCAGGGTGATCCCAGCAGTTGGAAACTCCTTCTGAGCTTTCTATACCTAGAAAATGCTAGCAATGGTTGCCATAAGTTGGAATTGACTGGCTAGCACGTGATACATTGATTGGTAGCATGGAAACAATAGGCTGTTAAAATAATTTGAATCTGGAACCATGGCGTGTTTGTTATGTGTTGTCAAGTTGCATCAGACTTATGGCAACCCTGATAGGTTTTTCAAGGTATATGAGATATTGAAGGAGTGTATTTACCATTATTACAACCTATTAAGTTTCCATGGATGAGCAGAGATTTGAACCCAGGTCTACCAAGTTCAAGGCCACCACCCTATCCACTATGCCCCACTGGCTGTCATTCACTTCATTAGATGCTATGCTATAAGTATGAATTGCTAATTTTCACTACTGCTACCTATTTAGTGCAAAGTTTATTGCAAAAAATAAACCGTGAAGTTATAACATGATGACGTTCCAAGCAGACAGTTTATTAGGACTAGCCAGCCAAATTTCAGCACTTCTAATATTTAAACTCATAGGTCTTAAAGAATATGCTCAGTTCTTAGTGAAATCCATTTAATTTAAGGTGGAATTCTGAATTTAGTTACTGGAGAAAAAGCCTAGACGTGTGTTAAATACACATGCTAGAATGAAGTTGCAATGCTTTATGTTTTAACATCTTCTTGTTGCTATCAAATACAGCAACATATACATCTAGTAGAAATATAACCATATACTTTGTATGTGTTCACCATATAGCTTCTTTAATTTGAATGAAACTTCTGTTGATTTAATGTTGTGCTGCTATTGTTATGTGTGGTTAAGTCACACCTGATAGGGCAGTCTTAATAGAGCTTTCAAATTAAGTAAGATACGGTTTTACCATTGCCACCCATCACAAGTGGCTCAGTGGACTAAGGCTTCCAAAAACTGTCGGCTGCAAAGTCAGCAGCTCAGCGGTTCGAATCCGCGGTGCCACACAGCGGAGCGAGCTCCTGCTGATAACCCCATCTCCTGCCAACCTAGCAGTTCGAAAGCATGTAAATGCAAGTACGGTAGATAAATAAGTACTGCCGTAAAAAGTGGGAAGGTAAAACAGTGTTTCCTTGCAGCCATGTTGTCCACGTGGCCATGGACTTGCACAACACTGGCTCTTTGGCTTGAATATGGAGAGCAGCACTGCCCCTAGAGTTGGACACGACTAGCACACATGTGCAGGGGGAACGTTTACCTTTACCTTATAAGGATATGAATCCAGATCTCCTGAATCTTGGTCCCTAACATTTATCTAGACCACATTGGTTCTATCTAGTCGGTAGGTATAGAGACTTTTGCTAGAGTTAATTGTTACAGCTGGCTGATAGGTCTGAGGAGCTCTCCTTTCTGTGTATCATTGGCTGAAATTATGTTGTTGAATTCTATGATAATAAATGCTATTATCAGCTGCCAGTGTTAATCTCTAATTTAAAGTTTTTAATTCCCTTTCCCACATGCCCAACACTACAAAGGGATCTATTTTGATCCGGAGAAGCCTTGATGGAGCCTCAGAAGAGGAGGAGAGCCTTTAACATGTGAAAATTCCCTAGGGAGTCATGGAATTGGGCGGCAAGAAAAACTTAAATAAAAGGTTTGCTTTGGTGGCTGATGATTCCATAAACATTTATGACCACTCAGTTCTGCCAACTGGATTCCAGCCACTTAATGCAAATAATCTGATGTAAACTCTCTTGCAGTACTGTGAAATACTGTATTGATAGATTGCCTTCTATGGCGTTTTAAGGCATACAAATCAGGAAGTTTAGTCTGCTAGTACACTGTGATTTAAAAGATATTCAGATTTCATTCCCTGCTGAGATTTTTTCCAAGTTGTATTTGATTATACTCCTAGAAAAAAGTCAGTGCCTCTTGCTTTTATGCTTATTTAAATGACTTCCATAAAACCATAAACATGTGTTTCATAAAACATTTTGTCAACCGTGTATATCCTGTATAGCCTTACTGTAAAGCCTGAGCATGTGTGAGCATGCAGGGTTTGTTTTTTTTAAAGTACTTAAAATGTTGAATTTTCAGTAATTATTTTCTGTTCTGTTTCCACAGGTGGTTCTCAACATAATTTTGGACAGTCGGTTTGATAATTATTTAGGTGTTCATCAGTCGCTCAGTAGTCAGTGTAGATTCTGTTTCATTCAGCAGCTACATCTGGCTACTGGGTCTCTGAGGACACCTCAGCATCTCATCCTTATACTTTTCTGGTGACCATTTGGATACCTTGGCCTGATATTTCTCCAAGATGCAACTATAAATAGTACCTACAAATGTATCTTTGAGTAGTTGACAATAAAATTATTCCTTATGAGTCATGTTTTGATTGAATTAAACAAGACTTTCTTGAAATGTGGAGCATGCATTGTTTAATTAGAGGAGTTATAATATGGCAGCAATCAACTTGCTAATTCTAGCTAGAAAAACATAGCTGCTGTCTCTAGCATGACTGAAGTCATGGTCTGCATCTTATGGGGCAGAAATGTAAGCAAACAGCAATAATGTTTTCCTTAGTAACTTTGTAAAACTTTGTAAGTATATATTTTTCTTTAGTTCACAAACGCACCATTGTTTCACAAACATGATCATATGGCATTTATATGCTCAGAATTTGTTGCCATCTATTTAGCTACACTAGAAACGGCTCACTGACCCCCAATACCTGTACACACATGTGTGCATGTGCATGCACCCCCCCTCACGCAGCTGGCCAATCCAACAAAGGTGATGGGCTGCATGACGATATATTAGAGGAAAACAGGGAGCCATAGGCATGGAATGGTACCGGTAGGTTTTATCATTATCACTGGTCGTGGTGGCAACTTCATGGCATCAACAGCAACCTCATTTATGTTGCATGCAGATGCCTGATGATGAGCATGCAATCTTGGGGCCTGGACCTGGCATACAATGTAGAATTCTGTGTTTATTAAGCAACAGCTACATTGTCTGCTGGGTTTCAGGCCTCCTGGAAATACAAAGCAAATTTCTACTTGACACTCACCACCTACTTTTTTTTAGTGCACAACCAAACTTATTTATAAATCATGCATCTCATGTTGGATTTCTTGTCATATAAAAAATTAGACCTGTCTGTGGGCCTCTTACCTTACTGTTTCATGACTTTCTTGCCTTATACTGTATTTGGAAAAGATCCTGAGCTATAGCACATTGCCTGCAATTCTGTTACTTTACATAGTAAGTCTCACTAAAGTAGACCCACTGAATCAGCACATATCTGCTGGGTCAACTCTTCTGTAAGTTCAACAAATTCAAATAGGCCTGTCTATTTTTTTTTCTAATGTAGTTATTTTAGTGTAGTAAATTGCAGCTAGAGCAGGCCCATTTGAATCAGTGGGATTTACAGACGAGTTGACTTACCAAATCATGGATTCATTCAATGTAAATACTCCAGTGCAACTTACTTTGCTAAGCAATTGGATTTCAGCAGCAGAAAAACAGCATTTTGTGTGTTACAAAATAAGAGAAACATTGAAGCAGTATTCAGACTTGCTTGGTACAGAAGAAAAGGCTTTAGAGGTGGGAATGTTAAAGGGCCCTGCTTTACACATGTTTGGCACAACCTTCTTGCATCCCTTTGTCGCTTTCAGTTACAAACAGAGAAACTGCACAATTCAATGCTATGAAAAACAACGAAAGGGTAGAAGGCAGGCTGTATTTCTTGGAAGAAAGCAATTTTCAACAAGAGGGAATATTAAGTGATGTTTTGAGATGAGGGGGGATATTAAATGATTTTTAGCTGCCTTGTGAAGTGGTTCAGTCCAAGAGTGGATGTATCGCATGATCCTTCTGAACATTTAGACTGCAAATATGCCTTTCACATCACACCAGCCGCTCCTATTCTACCGTGCTTTTAAGATCAACCAAGATTATTTCTGTATTGCTCCCCCCCCCCCCCCCAGCAGAACTTCCAGACAGCATCATAAGAACCCTATTGGATTGACTTTTGATGACCAAGTTAACCTATATACACTTCTGATTATTAAAAAGAATTTCATACTTGCTCAGACTCCTGTTGGACTGAGATTTAACATAGATTTAGTCATCTAAAATAATGTAATGTAATTTTAGTAATAACTCAGTTATAGGACCCATACTGGAATAGCAGTGTTTTAAAAGGGTATATCATTGCAGTTCACAAATTGTGCAAATGTCTGTACTGATCTATCCTGTTTCATTGCTATGTAGTATGTGTTCTTGTTTGTTCCTGATTTTGCAATTAGCTGCTTTTGGCATTTGTTAATTGAAAAACGTGCTATATGTTTGGTGCATAAAACAAATACACCTGTTCTGTTTATTTGTAGATTAACATGAACAGATAACTCTAGCAGCTTGAGAAAAGGGAGGGAGAGAGAACTAAATTCAATAATTTGATGCACAAAGTTGGGATTACTAGATAAATGCCAAAAACTGGTTGAGCAGTGAAAATAAACTTGCTCCTATGCAGGTGCAGTTTATGAGACCTTTTAGAAGCTTGAGGTGAGGTAGCAGAAAGGTTTTGATAGCAAGCCACACATGATTGAAGACAGTTCAGAAATGTGCACATCAGATGCTTTTAACATTCTCATCTTTCCTATTAAATTCTAAGTTTGACCAATTGATTTGTTTTCTGACTTGTAGATATAAATTGTTTTGGGAAAATTTTGGTACCTTGTTCATACTTGATATCAAAATGCATGGAACTAATAGTTTTGAATGCAGAATTATGCAGTGTTGTGCATTAATATGCATTAATGAATTATCAGAATGTGTATATATTTATTATAATATTCTAGGAAACAAATAAATTACAATAAAGCCCTGTAACATTTAAACAACAACTAATGCTGGCTAAACAGTTTGTTTTTATTCACTTTTATTATTTGCAGTGTCAGAACATTATATGAACCTGCTAGTCATGTGAAATAGGTTGGACGGAGAGGAATTTATGTGTCAAGGATTCATCAGTGACCTTCCCAGCTGAACAGGGATTTGAACACAGATTTCTCATACTGTATTTCAGTTACTGACTTAATAGCTACTGCACCACATATTGTAGGTATCCTCTCAACTAAATAATTACAGACAGCAATAGGGGCATGTGGTTGACAAGGGAAGGGGTTAAATGCAATCAGGATAAGTTACATTTTACTGATGGCTACAGTATACTAGTGTGAGCTGTATGAGGAACTTGAGGGTCATAGACTGTTGGAGGCAGCTGTCCTTCCAAAGACTTTCCCCATTCTTAAATGTTGAGCAGCACACAAGAGTTCATGCTAACACTACTGTTAGTAATGAGTCATCTCAGCAATTTCATTTCCCCACCACATTTCAGTTACCCCCATGATGTTGTAATAACCAGATTGGCATGTGGTTCGGGTTCCTCAGTTGTTTGTAAACCATGCTGCTTGCATCTGACAAGATGCATTGGAAAATCTACAGCTGCTTAGTTTTGTTCAGGTCATAAATGTTATGTCAGCCAGCAGCAAGTAGTAGAAGACAAGTGCTGGATAGAGAGGGGCATGAAGCACGATAAAGTGTTTCGTGTTGAATCTGTGGTGCGAGTGCCACTCTTCCCCCTTCCCCTGCTAGCCAGCAGGCCTACTCACTGCCATAGACACACTTCTAGGATCCTCCGTTACTCCTCCAGTCTAGGAAGGAGTTTGAGCTGCCCTTCTCTGCCTCCTCAGGCAGCTGTCCAGTCTGGCAAAGGTGGGGCGGGTAGATTAATCCCTCTTCTTGCTCATCTCTAGTACTGCATTATAGAGAGCATGAAAAAAAATCTTCGTCTTCAATTTTGAGCTTGACCTCTTATAATGAGATGGATTATCAGCTTTACACCATATTCATGACTTGTTTTGGACCAACATAGCTACTCCCTATATTCTTATTTGGCAGATTATCCAAATACAAATAATTCATCTCCTTTCCTCTTGGCAGTCCCTTAATCCAGTCTCTAAAGACTTTTAAAATTTGTCAATAGTTATTTCTACCATTGTTCTCGCCTTGGACATATTTTTAGTATAATTTTTGTCATGTTATTCCATTTTTATGTTCATTCTGGTACTATAATTCCTATAAACTTGGTGGTAGACACACATTAAATAGAAATCTCATGACATAAGCAAATGTTTTAACATGAAATCAAGTATTAACTAGAATAGTGCTGAGCCAGATTATACTTATTTGTTTCAGACAATTTATATGCTTTTTATTTTAAAAATAAAAAAATCAAGGCAGCTGATATGAAATATAACAGAATAACTAGCTAAATAATAAAATTGTAGATACAGTAAAACCCATAAAAACATGTCAAAAGGAGGGGTAATAAAAATTAGAAAAATACCCAGGAAAACAAGTAGCAAAAAGATACGTTTCTAGTTAAGAGTAGAAATCCAGCACAGGGCAGAGAGACAGTTCCATGTAGTGGATGCTATAACTTTGTTCTTCTGAACTGTGAACAAAGGAGCCTTCTAAACTAAAGTACATCAAAAGGTGTCATCACCTTCCTGAGTGTAAAGTGGAGATTATTGTCTTCCATTGAGACTAGTGTCTGAAAGAAGCCTCGTCCTGAAGTACATAGGGCTATGTAAGTCAAAAGTAACATCTTCAAACTGTTTTGGCTATAACTTATGGTATTGTACTTGTATTCCTTTAAGTACAAGCCTTTGCAGATAAGAAAACTTTGCTTATCTAGCTGTTTTACATAAAAAGGAAGGCTTTGAAGGCATGAATAATATGAACATTTTCCTATAAATCACTTGTTGATTACTTGGGATTTATGATGATAGAGCTATATAATGATTACTTCAGGCCATGTTGGATACAGTCCAAAAGGCCATACAATAACCCCTTTAACAAGAATTATCAGAAATTAGGGGAGCGTGTGTGTGCAAACACTGCAGGATGACTACAAACAAAAGAGTCCATGGTACAAAGATTAGAATTCGTGTGGCTCTTTGGAGAAAGTGATGGATGCAAATGTAATAATGATTCATTTCCCATACTTAAACTGTATGTTATTCTCTTGTCTGGATACAAGATCACACTGTCACATTTGTTTCATCCTGAAATACACTCCAGTAGCACTTTACATATGTGAAAACTGTCTTGGTAGAAAAAAAAACAAAAGGTCTAGTTGAGGATCTGGAGGGTCACAGTGACCAACCATATGCCTGTGGGAACCCCCAAAACAGGACTTGAGAACAACAGCCAGCTCTCACTGTTGTTCCCCAACAGCCTTTCTAAGGCAAGGTATCTGATCCTTGAAGTTGTATAAAGCGACAATTGCTTGTGGTCGTTCTTGATTTCCTTACTCTCCATGAATTTTTCTAGTGCTTTGCAAAGTTACTTGAACTGGTGGTTATCTCAAACCAAAGTATGAAACATGAAAGAAATCTTGCTTGAGGGAATGGTTTAAAAAGTCTCTTCCATCTCTCTGACTGTGTCCTGTGGCAGAAAGACATTTAGACATAAACCATCTGCACAAAATGATCTAGGGCTATATACTGTAACTAGATGTTCCACCTTACCAGCCCAGGAGCTGTCTCATACCTTAGGAAATCTGATAGAAAAGGTGTATTACCTCATAGATTCTGCAAGTCAGCTCACTTTAAAATAAAAAAAATGGAAAACGCCTTGCTTCATCTTCCAGATGTTCCATACATCCAGACCCTGCTTGTTCAAACAGCTGCACATTTTTTAAAAACATGAACCAGAGGCAGGACTGTTTTAAAATAATGATCTAAAACGTCAAGGAAAAAAAGGATTGATTTAAACCATCTTCCCCATTTTGAAATTCATTCTGCTTCCTTAAGAAACCACACTAACTGCTTGCTCTTAGCTATTTATACATTTGTTTTCAGCTATATGCATTCTAGGAGCATGAAACGAAACCGGCAGCCATGTTGCTCATATAACGTACCCTGCCAAATGGTATCAGCTTAGAATTGAAATGTCTGTTTCAAGCCATCTTGACATAAGTGTGGACATAAAATAAGTTGAAGGAGAAAACTGAAATCCTGTGCTGCTTTCTGAAAACTGAAATCCTGTGCTGCTTTCCGAAAACTGAAACCCTGTGCAAAATCCCATTGAACAAAATGATGGAATAATGGTTGAGAAGTTTCCAGAAGCAAGGAATGGCACAGTAATTAACAATGAAACAAGTAGCAATTCCCCACAAGATGTAGTGGTAGTACTTAAAGGTAATCAGTATCAGGTTCAGAAATGGACACATAGTGTGGAAGGCATAAATTAAGAAGAAAGATCATTGTATCAAGTTTCTGAAAACTTGGATACATGCAAGAGTATGAATTTCTGGATCTTGGTGCCTGTAATGACTGGATCATCCCTAATTCCAGTAAGAAGCATGTAATAATTATTATAATGCTTAATGCATGTCAAAGGGTCTTCTTTGTTGCTGCTCCCAGACTGGAATTCCCTCCCACAGGAAGCTAGGCTGGGCCCATCTTTGTTGTCCTTTCACAAGCAGGCAAAGACCTTTGTCTTCAGATAGAATGAAGTTTTAATTAAATAAATAAATAAATTTTAAAAATCCTATGGTCTCTCTCATTTACATAGAAAACATTATTTAACTGAATGATATGATTCAGGCGAAATGTTAAACTTGTTCAGCATAGCTATAAAGTGACAGTTTTTGAATTAACCATTTAATCATTTGTCAAATGCCATAAACTAATAAATTTTAATTATGGTTTAAGTTTAAGGGACCTATCGTTACCATCCTCAGAACAAAACTTGATTTTAAACTACCTTCGGGATAAGAAGACTGGCTTGTTCAGATTTAGCTAAAATGGGAATCTTTCATCGGGGAAAAAAGCCAAATTCACTTGTGGAGACCAAGTGAGTGAATCTGAATTGCACAAAATATTCGAGCTCTTCAGTTCTCTAGAACTCTGCCTAGCTGCATGGGGAGAAATGGGTGAAGGCAAAAAAACAAGGACATCCCAAAATGTGACTACATCGTCATGGAGATAAACAATTCAATTCAGAGGTTGACTACAGGTAGGTACTGTATACTGTCAGCTATGGCAAAGCCCAGTGGGAAGGGGAAAATCCAAAGATTCACTTATCTGCAAATGCAAAGGCAGTCGCCATTTATGCACCAACATCTTACTGGGAGTGAAGCACAGAGACTTCTTTGGTGGCATTAATAGGAAAGCAAAGAAACTTCAGCCTTTGTATAATAAAGTATTTGAGTTACACTTTTTATTAATTAGAAATCATGGCTTTGTTCAATAATCTATAGTTTATAATCTAAAGCTCATATGTGTTCTGTTATGAACTCAACATGTGTGCTCTACCATGTCTCAGTCTCCGTTTTTCAGAAGCTTAATGTGCATGTTTCATATTGAACTCCAGTTATTATTGAAGAGTAGCCTTTCAAAATAAGTGGTAATTCTGGGTTTTAGATCATTCACTTTCCTTACAGTGATTGTATGTTCCCAGATGGAAGCAATCATAACTTTGTTGTTTTTTATGGCTACAACTCAGCAAACAATAGTTTTCTGTGACCACATACCCATTGTCAGCTCTGAAACAAATTAAAATGCAGGCTAGTGCCAATACAGAGTAGTGAGACTGATGAACTAGTTCTGGTATTGTTAAACATTTAATCATGTTTCCATAGCCACATGGGATTGAGTTCCCACTTCACTGAAATCCTGATGTAAGAATTGCTGTAACTTAAAAATCAAAGTTTCTTTAAATAGGAGTGCTATCCTCATACATTTTCCTCCTGAGTTTCCATAGTCCAGCCTACTCAGCTGTAACTGTTACCAGTGCAGGATCAGCAGCTCTAAAGGGTATCATCTGTGCTGAGGCCAGGAAATTTGAGCTGCCATTCCCTTAAGTGCACCTTCTCAGTTACTTGAATTATTTTTTTAGTCAATCTGTGTCTGGGTCCACAAAATGTTCCTTTTTCTTTGCTTTGTACATATACTTTAGTCCTCCATTTTCAGCATAACCCTCGAGCAGAACATTAATGCTCAATGTATAGGTTATTTTAGCCCGCCCTATCTTAAATTGTCTGATGGATCACTGCCTTGGTGGCTGTTTTGCCAAGTCTCATTTGAAGTACGACTTGTTTACATAGACATCATGGCTGCTTGGTAGTAGTTGTGGAATGCCAGGAGGACAGTTTCATTGGCAAAGACATCTACTGACAGCAACTGAGGTAATCATTAGATGACTAGGAGCAGACAACTGCTTCCAAATCACAATGCAAGCTATGTACATTGAGTGCTCCCCCAATACTTTGGATTCTTATATATAAGGATTCCATATATAGCATATATGTGGTTATTGTTCTTTTTTAATTGGTCTGAGTCAGATAATATCCGATTTATTTTAAATCTCCATGTTTACTCTGTTTTCTTTCCCCTTTCCATGCTCTTGAGTTGTCTTTGTGATTGAATCTGTTTTGTGAAATCCTTGGGTCAAGAACCTCGTCTGCATATGCTCTACAGTATATCTTTATATTTATATACATATTTATATTCTTACAATTACTGCTGCTGCTGCTGCTACGACTGCCACTACTAATTATCTTTGAACTGCACAACAGGAAGGTGTCCAGCCTCTGCCAAAAGAGCACAGTGGGGAATCAAACTCCCAACCTCTGGTTCCACAGCCAGAGATCTAAGCCACTAAAATGGACATCAAATATAAAATGGATCTGTATTCTCCTTTCTATTTAAAATTATTTAAAGTGATGTACAATTTCCATCATAAAATAGGAAAGAAAAAGAGTACTGTAAAACAATCCCAACACCAGCAATTATGTTAAAACAATTAGCATTGCAGATCCTGTGGTAAGTTAATAGACCTGGCAATCAGTCCTTAACAACAAAAGTATATTGAATTATATGAGTAATTCTCCCTGAAGCCATATCTATATCTGAAACCTATATCCAGAGAAGTGAAACCCAGACATGAGCTAAAACTAGAGTAGGGCCATTGAATTCTGGGGACTTCATATGGGGACTTCTGGGAGTCTTCATATGTTGCATGGATTCAATTGACTTACTCTAGTTGTGACTTACTACTGAGCTTCTAACGTATCATAAGGCACAAAGTGCTGACTTCTTTGAGGTTGTGATGTACCCTAAGCTGAAATGAAGCCTATTGAATTTAGTGGGAGTTACTTTTAGGCAGACGAAGTATAGGACTTGACTTACTCCCAACTGTCCTTGACTCCTTGTTCACTTCTTTATTTGACCACATTTAGTCCATAATTCATTTTCAAAGGCTGCCATCTGTATTTTGAAGAAGTAGCTTCTTTAAAAGCTTGAGATACAAAAGGCATCTTTATTTTGCTCTAGCCATCATGTCATTAAGTCCTTGTGGATTTCACAAGCTTAGTTTCATTTGAAAGACATTAACGTATAATACAAGAGCACGTATTTGAAGGCTGAGTCCCACATTGAAATGTGTTTTGTGGCTGAAACTCAGGGTAAAAGAATTGGTGCTCAGAGTTCGGTACTGGCATTTCATAAATACTTTCTACTATTTTGGTGTTGGCAATGCATGTCCATCACTTTTATTGCCACAATAATTTTGGTAAACTGGAGAGGCTAGTAAGTAAAACAATTCTCTTTCAAATGAATGATATTTTTTTAATTCTATGGAAGTTACCAATAATGAAAATATCTCCTTTCTTCCTTCCAAGCAAGACCAGGGGTGGGGGTGTTCCTAGCCACAGGGAGATCATAGGGAGACAGCAGGGCATGCACTGGATGTATGGTGAAAAGATTTGCATAATGTTTTAGCCCAGCCCAAGGAGCCATTTGTCAACTACAGTACAAGGAAATCGGGGTTTTTTTTCACCCCAGAGTTTTTCCATACACAATACCAAATTTTATTTCTCATGTCGCTCTGCTGTGGTATGGGGAAATGAAATTAACATCCCCCATTTTCTGTTCCTCTTTTCTTCTTTGTAAATATCTTATAGTCCTCCCGCATATTCATATCCATCACTAGTTTTTCTGGGTCAAATGCTTTCTTTATGTGTTCAAGGGAAGGTGCTTCTATCCATTTTAAACAATTTGTAAACAATATCCCCAAATTATATTTGGCTGCCTGGTTGAGGGGGCTGGGGTAGTCTGGTTAAAACACTGCTATGCTATCTTATTTTTATTTCATTTTCATCTTGGCTCCCCTTTATCTTCATTCGGAAGTTCTTTGTAGGGACATTTCTAAGAACCTCTGATGAAGGGGCTCACAGGGGCTTTGATCTTAGAGCCTCCATTCCACCCAAGGACAAGGTAGAAGCATCAGTGTGGACAGTTGTGGCTTCTTCATCTTTAGGGCTTGTTATTAATTTTCACCCCATCCTGTCCCATTACAAACTCAGGGGTATATTTATTTTCAGCTGGGGGTTGAGTTTGGGGCTGAGGAATCCTACAGACTTCTCTCCCTTTTGATGCACTCACACATCTACAGCACAGCCTTCTCCTTTTGTAAGGTTGGATATTCTGACCTTAAGATGTAACTACTAGAGAATTTTTCCAAATTGACTTGGTTAGGTGCAGTTGGAAATCCAGTCTTTCCTCTGAGGTGGGAGTATCACTGACAGCTTCAGAGGGAGGCTTCCTTTGACCCCACGAGCACAGGATTGCAGACATTCGGGTCAGACCAAGATATTTTGCTGCTTGAGTTAAAACAGGAAATCACACCCCTTTTCTCCCAAGATAAGGGGCATTGAACCCAAAGCCATCAGATAAATTTTGCCATAGGAATCAGAACAAGCTCCTCTCTGCTTGTCTAACTAAAAATAGAATAAACACCCATCAAGTAACTCTTCACTATCCAAGGCAGGGTAGATATTCTGAGCAGTGTGCACCTCAAATCCACAGTGTGTGTTAACTACCTTACTCCACCCAACAACAGCCAGTGCTGACCGCCTTCATGTGTTCTTAGTTTTATTTGTCAAGGATGCCAAAAATAAGATGCCTAAATGCATAAAGATGTTTAAACAGTCCATATAAGTAACTGGAATGTATCTTTCCACTGTTCCTTAGCTCATAATTTGCAGTTGTGATTTGTGCAGATGAACCCACAGATAACCATATGAATCTCCATATACATACATTAAGACACAAACATTTAATGGCTGAGGAAAGCCTCTCAGTTACCTCCAGAACACCTGTGGGAGCAGAGATGTTTGGGTGTTCTTGTTAAGTACACAGTGTTCTCATCTGGGTATTCTGTAAACAAGTACAGGTGGGAAGTTTTCACCAATTTGTACATTCTTTCTGTTATAAGCAAAACATTTGGAGGGGGAGGAAAGGCCTTGTATTGTCCTTTGTTGTAAGCTGCCCAGAGTGGCCAGATGGGTGGGATATAAATATAATAAATAATAATAATAATAATAATTCAGTGCCTATTTGCAAATGGTATACTTTCTCAAGATGATTGTAGAGAGTAACGTAGGAAGCAAGAATTCCATAATGTGCCCCTCAGCAAAACTGCATGCCTAGACAAAAGAAAGAATGATGATAAACCCTTTTCATTTACTCTTATCTTTAAAACAAAACTTTGAGGCATGTAGTGGGGGTGGGCAGTGAAACATGGGCAGGTAGGGTGCGGGCTTCATATCTCAATTTGTCTATGCCAGGGATGGCATAAAAATGTTTGAGCAGTGCCCTTCCCTTCCCTAATCCTCTCTTTTTCCAGTAAAAAAGTGGGTTATTTATCTATTTTTATTTTACAGTATTTTTAACCCCACCTTTCTTCTTGGAAAAGGAGGCGACTTACAGTAATGAGGGATAATAAACAGTCCAGTACAATTAACACATGCTCAGGTACTGATAACAGGGAATTGAGGGACATCTTACAGCATTAATAGACAACATTACATTAAAGCTACAAGAAAACATGCACAGTTAAAAAGTAAAAATCTATGTAAAAGTTATGAGTGATGGAAACTAACATCAAAAACATAGTGTCAGTGTAAACACATAAGGTTATGAGTAGTTATAAACACAAAGTCTATGTGATCCTATTGATTCATATAAAAGACACATAATAGGTAGTCCATCATTCAGGGTTACAGCTGCTGGAAGCCTCCAGAAAAGGTGACTCACCCTTTAAATAGCTTTCTTTAAATGTTTTACTTTTAAAGCATTTTTTTTAAAAATGAGAGTGGGCTTCTAAGCTGCTTTTGGTTTCATTCGTTGGAAGGTACTTTTTCTTTTCTCACTCCTGCTCCTTTTTCCTTCTTTCCTTCTTGTTTACTTGCTCTTGTGTGTGTGTGTGTGTGTGTGTGTGTGTGTGTGTGTGTGTGTGTGTGTGTGT
>JAHTLZ010003399.1:11052171-11070298 GCA_023846285.1 Phrynocephalus versicolor | reverse complement strand
TTCTTTCTTTCTTTCTTTCTTTCTTTCTTTCTTTCTTTCTTTCTTTCCTTTTTGCTATGATGTGTGAAAAAGGCAAACAGATTTTACAACCTCCAAGTTAGCCAGGGATGGTGTTAGCTAGCCTGGTGTGTATTAGATTCTCTCTACCTTTGTCCTGGCAAGATATAGGCTGGAATCCTCTTGTATACATTTCTGACACATAAATCAGATGGCAAAATCTGGTGACGGGAATTCAACTAAGGGCTCAAAACACATGTGAGAAAAGAACCCCAGTTATACTGATCTTTTTTCATACCTTTGCTGTATTGATATATATTTTTCAGTTGTCATGTGATATGTATATCAGCAGGAGCATTCACACTATTTTTAAACTGCATTGATTTATTTATTTCTCTTTGAACTATGCTGCTATTAATTTTGTATAGTTTCATTTTCCTTTCTGTTTCTTGCGGCAATCAGTCCCCCCCTCCTTAATTTTTTAAAGTACTCTGTCAACTGAGTGATAGAGAGGTCTGAACCTCCTCTCCTCCTCTCCTTTTCCCTTCCTTCCTTTACTCACTCATTCCCTTTCCCTTATTATTTCCCTGCATTTCTATCCCTTTTGCACAGGATCAAGAGGAGGAAGCAGGTTTTGAAAGACTTGCAAAGTACAATGGTGCCTCTTAAAACAAATTTAATTTGTTGCTCAGGCTAATTTGCTTTATGAAAATTTTGTCTTACAAAATGCTTTCCCATAGGAATGCATTGAAAATGGATAAATCTATTCCGGAGGGTATGGGTCACTTCATTTTATGAACATTTTGTCTTACAAAATGTGGTTTCCCACTCAAATGCATTGGGAATTGATCAATCAATTCTGGAGGCTAGAATAAAGACAAAAATAACCAGTTTTTTTCCTGGGTACATGCGGAATGGTTTTTCTTCTCATGAAGCATCCCATAGGGAAAACATTTTGTCACACAAAGCAGGCCTATTCCCTATGGTTTTTTTTTTCTTACAAGGCATAAATCTTCAGAGGTGCCACTGTATTGTGAAGAACAGGGTTAAAAATGCAACAATTTACACTTCAAACATGGAAACTCAAGCCATCTTTAACTGCAAGGGAAGGGGATGGCTAATGTATTTATTGATTTTGTTTGTGGCAGTGGATCCAGCTACCAATTAGGTTGAAAAGATAAGGAATGAAGTAATTCATCATTCATACAAAATAAAACAACCCTCCTCATGAGATGGAAGTAAACCACTTGCCAAGGCCAATGAATCGATGTTGGCCGTGCATCATGTGAAGAGAAAATTATGAAACAGTCTAAATAGCAGGTTACAAATAAAAGGAATTATCTCTATGTGTCAGTTGTTGGGGAACATGAACAAGTGGGTGCTGTCCTTCCCATGTCCCAGGTGTACATTTGCCCTGTGTGCATGAACAGAATGTTGGACTTGGTAGTGCTTTGGTCTGATACAGCAAGATTTTTCCTCTGTTTCTGAGAATGAGCCCCCAGTGTCAAGAGCTGGAAGAGACTGGGCTCAGAGCTGCAGGCATTTTAATAAGGAAAGAAAACTGGGGAAAAGAAGGGCTTATATTCCACTGAGGTCAACTGTCTTGAGCATGCCAATGGCAACCATTCCCTAAATGGAACAAATGGATTAATGTGACCTATAGCTGCATAGGCAAAGAAGAGTGAAAATTACATGTTGATTTTAATGGGATTTGTGTTATACCAAGACACTGAGGACCCCAAAGTAGGATTTAAATATTGCAAACGGGGGGGGGGGGAGCAGGATAGGTGGTCTTTTTCCATTTCGGGGGGGGGGGGAGGCTACAGAGTTCATTACAACCAGGAAAGTTGGCCATTCTAGTCTTGATTGAAAGCCTGTTATTTAACAGAGAATAGCCATCAGGGATCAGTTCACACTGGACACTTATCTGGTAAGAGGCAGTGCCCCCCACCAAATGTGATGTAGTAGTTCCCAAAATCAAAGTGGAATTGTTTACAGGCCCACATAATTCTCCAATCAATCTGTGTCCACTGGAGTAGATAATTAGAGATGGGCATGAATCAGAAAAATGGTTATTTCTTTTGATTCATGATTCATCAAGTTCAACTAATTGCTAATAACAAATTTATTAACAATTTTTCGGTGAATCAATACATCAATTCACACATTCATTAATACTTTTAAACCTATAAAAGGATCCTCAAGGCACCTAGAGACACCAAAAATGCAGGGGAGATTCTCCTGGCTCTCTTTTGCAAACCCTGCTAGTTTGGTGAATTTGGGATATCCTAGGCATTCACCTCCAAAGAAGTCCACCCGGGCAAGTGCGTCTCAGGCACATAGGGACACCAAACCTGCAGAGAAGCTTCCCCCACTCTCCTGTACAATCTCTCCAAGTTTGGTGAAGATTGGGTGTCAGACATTTGAAGTATATGCCCACAACTAGCTTGGCAAAACCCAATCTTCACCAACTTGGAAAGGATTATAGAGGAAAGTCAGAGGAAGCCTCTCTGTACGTTTTATGTCTCTAGGTGCCTTGGGAGACATTTTATAACCCGAATAAAAAAATCACTAAAATTTGTTGATTTGTATTAATCAGGTATAGATTTGCACCAATATAAATTAACATTTTGGAATTCATTTTTAAATTCAAGCCAATCTCTATAGTAATAGTAATAGTATCACACATAGCATGATGGCAATGTATCTTGCAATGTGTGATATTCCCTCATTGCCATTTGCCTTATTGTAAATTATGGTGACTCTGTAAAATCACCTCTATCAAAGTAATCCCACTCACAATGAGCTACTATAAGTATGAAACAATGAATGAATCCAGACTATCATTTGACAAGCCTCCTCCTACCATTGTAACCATGTGAGAAACCCATCATCTGCAGCACACTATCAAGAGTAACAGGAAGAATTACCATTCTCTAATTTTGCAAACTTTATGTGCAAACTTGTTGTATACTGATTTTTGCCCCATTATCGGGATATTAAATCCAGTCATCTGCCAACATGTTTATTCATCCACCATAGCCATTTTTACCACGACAGTTTATGACTGGGGTGGGTTTGCAGCAGAAGTTTTCCATTATTGAGATACACTGACAACCATCTTCTCATATGATTTTTGTATCCACCATGACTTTTTCCATGAGAATTTATATATCCTCTATGACCATTTTAAGAAATGGCCATCTGGATTAACTCAGTGGCGTAACTCAGAGAAGTTACTTTTCTTTAATTGTAACCCCCCACAATCAAGCCTTTGGCCAGTAGTCATGAATTCTTTACGCAGTTGTTTTCTTTGCCCCTAAATGTGAATTTTATTTCTATGGAAAGTCTTATAATACTGTGGTATAGATTTCGTGATAAAGCACAGACTGACAGATCAGAGTGGCTATTTCAGGGGAACATGGACACAGAATTGTTATGCATAACCATTTTCCATTAGAGTTGGCCACCTTGCCAGAAAATAAATGACCTACTCCTGTGCCTTTAATAGACCTTACCATATATGCAGAACTTTAATCAGATGAGCTTATTACAACATATAGATAATGGCTTCAGGGTAAATGGTTCTAAAGAGGCCCTGATGAAGTGGCATTTCAAAAGTTATCAAGCTTATTTTTTAATGTAAATTCACTTAAGGTTTTAAAATATTTTACGATAAATTTATCAGCTTCCATTGTCAATGTGATCAATAAAGTAGTTCAGTTACTACTACTAAAATAGATTGCAGAGACATAAAAACTAAGATTAAAATGATTCTCTAGGTGCTCTTTAATAATAATTATTTTAAAGCAAGCCATTCTCTGAATAAGATTGTTAAACTGTGCAGAAATTTTTTTTCACAAAAATTCTTTCCTTTGGATTTTGGGTAACAGAAACCAACTCCAGTATTCTGCTGATGGAAATGATTGACTTTCCTTTTCCTTCCCTCCCTCCTACAGCTCTATGTGCATCAGGGACCAATTCTGGAGAGTTTTCCAGCCCTAGAAATAAATTTCGCTGGCTGGATAGCTTAGTTAGTGGTTTAAGTATCTGGCCGTGAAGCCAAAAATTGAGAATTGAATTCTCCACTGTGCCTCTTGTGAGAACAGCCAGCCTGTGGAGCCTTGGGCATAGCCTGTGCCCAAGAAGAAGGGAATGGTAAGCCACTTCTGAATATTGTCTACCTGAAAAGCCCTGAAAAGGGTCACCATAGCTCAAAATTGACTTGACAGCACATTATTAATATTGTTTGGGGATTGTCTTCACTCCACTTCAGCGGGATCCCACTGTTTTCCCCATGGAATTCCACCATTAGATCCTGCCTCAAGGTAGTGAACAGCAGCTAGAAAAGTAGTAGTTGAATGAAAGTACTATAAACTAGCAGGCTAAAAATGGACTGTTTTTCATGTATGTATTTATATACAGTATTCTGTCCTTCCTTACAAAAAGCCCAGGATGTTTAAAATAAATGCCATTTCCACCCTAATAGGGAGAGGAGGAGTGGTTTCTGATGAAAAATTCTGGTTTCCATAGTAATTGCAGTCTCTTACTAATAGTTCCAAATTGTGTAGCAAGCTGCCTGGTACAAAATGAGTTAGCTGTTCTTTGTTCACAATCACAACAACCTGATCTTGCTTTTGCTCTTGCCTTTGTTGATGGTTATAGGTTGTGAGAGGTGATAGAAAAGCTTTGGATCCCTACCACAACTCCTTAAACCTTTTGTATGGGCAGCCTTGAGAAATTCTGCACCACATTTATCTCCCATCAAGATACATTTCAAACAATACAATTTTGTTGCTATTGAGGGTGGACCTGTGTTTCGGAGGAAAACCTGGGTGTTTTGTTTTTTTATGTTAGTGAACAATACCAGAATCATATACAAGCAACAGAGATAACCCAGTTTTATGTCCTTGTCAATTGTTTTGGTGCTATTTGCTAAAGAAATACAGGGGAATAAACTTTCAGCAAAAGGAAGAAAGGATGTTGACTTGCATAAAGGTGAAGGCAAAAACCTATGTTAGAATGAACTCGACTTCATAATAACACATAGCTGCTGTGCATCTACCAGTGGAGACTGTACTGCTGAACTATTCAAACAATCATGTTATAGAGCTATTGACTAGAAAATATGCCAAGGACAGTTTCCCCCATCAAACTGTATTTATTTGGCTTTTCAAAAAGAAGCTGTACACTGAAGGTAATGAGATGATAGCAGACAGATCCATAGAATCTAGAAGAATTAAGAATACAGAAGGATATTAAGGATTTTCATGTCACTAAAGTTAACTGAATAAAATCTCATTAATACACTTTGCTCTTCCAAGTACATTTTAAAAAAGCAATACCTTCAGAGATGGACCTTTAGCTGTGTGCATGTTTAAGTTTATAGTTTAGTTGAACACCGAGAATCTCTTGTATAGCAAGAGTTTCAATTCCATTTGTGATAACAAAGAAAGAGTTACAATTTTAAAGGCATACTTTCAAGAAAAAATGCTTGCAATTTCCATATTATATAAATAATTATTCTCCATATGGTTAATGTATCTTAAATATCTGGTATTTGCTAAAAGTGACATGCTAACAATCAAATATGGGTCACAACAAATCACAAAATGTGCCTAAACATTGCTACCTTTTCTATGGAACCATTTGTGTAATAAGATACTTTTGCACTTATTTCCCCTTTCTGATAAATATTCTATGGGGGATAAAAATCATAAGACAAATGTCTCTCTGTCATTTTTATATGTAGCCTTGCCTTCTGTAACTGAAGTTCACATCACTCATAAAGAAAAGGAATATAAAGTCTGAGAATCAGTATGATGCATTCGTTAATTACAATGTCATACTAGCTTTGGAGAAACTGCAGTCCAAGAGATTGGAACATACATTGTATTCATGGAAATACAAGATTTTTCCAGGTGGCTGGAGGATGTCCTAGTACCATTTCCAGATTCAGGTTGAAACTGTCCCTTAGTGAGCTGGATGATCTCAGATCCATCGCACAACTTCACATCTGATTTATTGTACCTCACAGAATTGCTATTGGGCAAGCATGCTTATACCTTTGCCTCAGGCAAAAGGAAAGATAAAAGTATAGCCACCACTGACACTACTTTTAGTCCTGAAAAAAAAAGTCTCCAAAATAAACTCTCTTTCCACCTCAAAGGGGGCTTTGGGAAATGGCTGCTTGTTATTCAGCTATGTGTCTGGTACTAATTTTCACTTTGTCATCCCCTGAGTCACAAGAGTTCTTTCCTCCCTGAAAGGGATGCATCCCCAGGCTGACCATGGAAAAATGTAACATGTAATTTATTGCTTTCCTGATAGCAATGAAGATGAAAAGTGGGCAAGTTATAACAACTTGATGGGGACGTCCTGTCATTTCCAAAAGGAAGTGTGATTCACAGCACAGGACATTTTTGGGAGCCTGAATCAGAGCTGTCGAGGAAGCGAGTTCTTGGACAGCCTTGCTTGAAATATCACGTGGCTTTGGGGCTTAACTGTGACTTTTCCAGAAAGTATTTGTGATTTTTTTCTCACACAGAGAAAAAGCAGAAAAATATTAACTCCAGTTTCAAGACTGAAGGAAAAAGAGAAGGGTGGACAGACAACATAGTGAGCAGAAATCCATTAGTAATATTAACTCTGGAAAACAAAAAGGACTCATTTTGATCTGTCAGGCGTGCACTGGAATCTGTTAATCATGAATTGGATATACTTATGATTTAAGTTTAAAAATGGATATCTGGGTTGGTTTTCTCCCCCTTTTCTCTCCCAAGTCCCTTATAGCTTTTGTGCTGTAACTTTTTATGTGAACCCTTCTTTTTGTGGGTTTTACTGAAGCCATTCGAGGATCCTCTTCAGGTAGGTTTAAAATTGGAGCAGGGAGCCTTCATCTGCAGAAGAAAGCAAAATAGAAGAGGATTGCCTGCTTTTACACACACACACACACACACACACACACACACACACTGTATAACAATTAGGTTCTGGCGATGAGGACGTTAAGTAGAAAGACATTTCTACTTCTGAGTTTGGAGAATGAATGATCAGGGAGGGAAAAACAGTTGCACCACTCTCAGGCTTCATTCCCACCCCACACCCAAACTTCAGAAAAAAGTGATTTCCTTTGTCCATGGAGAAAAGGCTAATTGGGATCAGGAAAAAAAAACTCCTTTTGGTTTCAGTTAAACCTCAGGTGAGTGAAACTGGGAAAGGGCAACCCCTCTCCCTCCTCCCTTCTGTATGTGTGAGAGAAGGATATGTGGTGCATGGAGATGTGCTTTGCATGTAGGAGTGAATAGGTTTATGGGATATACATTTCTTTTTATGTATATGTGTGTGTCTGATAATAAGTATAGATTGGCCCTGTCTGTTTTTTAAAGGGTATCCCATATGTGGTGTGTGGTCCTGAAAGATTCCCTGAAATGAAGAAGATCTCCCAGTTCTGCCTGAAGCTCCCGCTTGAGTAGGCTGCTTGTTTTGTTCTGACATTGCTTCTACTTGATTTCATCAAATATCATAAGATTTGGACTTCCTGTATAGCTAATTAGAGTTGGGAAAATATGTTTGCCCCAAGTCCTGAAGCTTGGTCTCAGTGATGGACTTAGAGACCACATCATAAAGTAAACCCCACCCCACCCCATATATATATATATATTTCCCATGTGAATACACACAGTAACATGCTGAAGTGGTTCTTAGTGTTTCAGAGAAGCTGAGAATATTGCCATCAAAAGGGCTAGACTTTGTATGAGTCTGATGTCCTAGCAGGAGTGTACTGTTGGCATGCCATTTCAATAAACAGAGTTATTGACTGGTGTATTTCCATTTTGTCTCACATGGGCCGCTACTTCATGTCCATTTTGTATTGCAACAAATTATATTGCATAATATAATCCCTAAGGTCGCACTTTATTGTTACAAAACTTATGTGACCTCACGGGGCAATGCTGCATCAAAGTGCGTTCTTGTTTCATTGTTCAGCAAATACATGCTCTCTGCTGACACCTAGTGTCATGATCATTCTGTAAAGCGATACAGTGTTTGGAAATGAAAATCAGCTAAAAGGACTGCATTTTCTCTTTGAAACAGTAATGGATGGAACCCACCATTTCAATATAGCTATTGACCGCAACAGAGAAGGAAGGCCCTTTCATGTGATCCCATGAGACATACCTGTGAGGGTTGCGGGATGGAGAGAAAGGCCTCACCTGATGACCTTAGCACCCAAGCTGGTTCAAACAGTGAGAATTGATCTTTGAGGTAGCTTGGACCCAGGCCATTTTGTGCTTTGTAGGTTAAGGTCAGCACCTTGAATTGTGCCCAATAGCTGATTGGCAGCCAGTGGAGCTGCCTTAATAAGGGTGTAATGTGATCGCTGTAAACCGCCCCAGTCAGCAATCTGGCCACTGTGTTCTGGACCTGTTGAAGTTTCCTGAGACTATAAACCAGTTAGCTCCACATGGAGCACATTACAGTAGTCCAGCCAGATGTCACTGGGGCACGTGTCACAGTGGCCAAAAAAGGTTTCTCGAGAAACTAGTGTCCATCTAATGAGCCTATTCAGGCCATTGTTCATCTTATGAGCCTATTTCAGACCAGGGTGACATAACTATAAAATGGAAGACTCACAACTAGCTTTCCTCAGACTGAAGAACCTGTTTGGTTGAGCAGTAAAACATTTCAATCTCAAGAAAAGAAGTCCAGTTGCCATGACTCAACTTCCAGAATGGCAATACTTAAACTGTGAGCTGCACAAATTTCACTGTGTATTTTAAGAAGTTTCTTGAATATTATTGATTGAAGTCCCTTCCATTTCCATTTCACAAGGGCAGCACTGTCATATCTAAATGTATACCCATCAAATCGAGTTGAGGAACTCATTGATGCTAAGCCCAGGCCCTGTTACATCTTCAACGGGTACAAATGCAAAAAAATGTTCACAGTATAGTAGGACCTCACGATCTGCTGGATCAACATTTGTAGATTCACTTATCCAAAGCATCTCATGATTGATCACCTCTTCCCCCAACTGCTAGGCTGAACAAAACACAACATTTCCACAGTGCACCAGTTAAACATTTTGAATATATCTTGAGCCACTGCAGGTGAAATGACACATTTCTTCCCTCAGACATAGGAAACCTATTACAGTATTATTTTTCGGGCAGCGTCTAGGGTTGTTTTAAGGTCCCTCCCTCCCCCACACTATATCTTGGAGAGAGGCAGACACTTCTGTACAGAACTGAATTTGAATCCACATTTTGAGAATGGCATTGGAGCGGACAGATTTTAATATGCCATGACTCAATATCAAATTTCCTGCTGAGTTTGTTCCTTGGCTATCACCAGTTGCTAGAGACAAACATAATCAAGGATTCTATTAGGACAGCAGAGTGCCTGGGGGCTTTCCAGCTCATGATGAAAAAGGTATGGTTTAACCCCTCTAACAACATCAGTCAGTTATTCAGGCAAATGTTCTCATCCAAACAGCCCTACAGTTTTATCCTGGAAAAAGAAAAGGAAAGGAAACACAAAATTTGCCTATTTTTCCCTTCCGTTTAACAACAATTTTAAATGCTTATGAAGAAAGGCTTAAAAATTTTGCTTAATAGTTTAGCTCACCAATAAGTGGATTTGAACCTGTTGAACCCCTGCCTTATATACATCCCTGGTGTGCTCTCTTCTTCTCTCAACTTTTCCCCAAATGACTTGTGCTCTACTTGGACCCAATATTTCTATCATCTTCTTAAGTGCAGTGACAGTTCTTCAGATGAGTTCTGAATGATATAGGAAAAATGGACCAATTTCTTTTAATGGGAACTATGATAACTGTAGGCTAAAAACTGCATTTTTCTTTTTTGCACTCTTATCACTCGATCATATCAGCTTCTTATGATCAACTACAGTCCCAAGGTATTTTTCTGCCAAGCCCAGTTTCATTCATCCTATGCGTGTGTTTCATTCTCTCCTGCCTCATCAGACCAATAACTTTTCATTTGTCTGAAATCCTGTTTGTTTGAGTTATGCTGTGTAAGACTGGTAATATCATCCAGCATGAATTTTTGAAAAATGAAACAGTTCTTTCTTCTACCTCTAGGACTCCACAGAACTGATCTTTAATTACTGATCATCCTTGAGGCTGGGGTAACTTTATCCATGCTGGTAATTTTCAGCAGTTAAAGCCTTTCTCCTCCTATCCCACAATCTCAATGGGTTCCCAAAACTGAAGGCACTACAAAGGATATTCCACCATTTTCCCTTCAGGATGGAAAAATGGATTGTTTATTTTCTAAAAAGGTATCTTGGTTTATGATGGCATCAGTTTTGTGCAGTATAATTTATGCAACAGGATTCCAATCGTCTTATTAATTTTGTATGGATTTTCCTTTCTGCTAACATCATTTGAATATTCCTGTAGTGTTAGATAAGTATGTTCTCCCCAGTTTCATATCCTCTATAAGTATGATAAAGATTCATTCCCTTGTTTATTTGAGATGAGCAAAAGACAGATGAGCTTTAATGGGGTTTCTAGGCAACTAGCAGAAGATCAACAGTCTTCTGATTGGCTAATGACAACAATAATTCCACTTCTTTCTTTCTTTGGTTGCTAAAGTAAAATGTAGGGAGGAGGAACAAGAATAAAAGAGATGGCAGTGGTATGTGAAATTCTTGATCTGACCATGTAATCTGAGTTACCCTTTAGCATTTTTAAGGGCCAAACTAAATGTTACAGAAAGTCCACCATTAAAAGCTAAATCATGGCATTGTTCAAGTGATATGATGCAGACAGTCTTTCATAGTTGAGATCAGAAACTTATTTCTGCATTGAAGAGGCAACCTAATTTACAAACTATGGGAGATGTGGAAAAACTTTTGCTGTGATACTCACTCCTAGTCATCATTTAGAAATCCTCTCTTCTTAGGATGAACTTTGATTAATGTATCATTTAGCCCTAAAAATGTGATTCAAATACTTGACTCCAGTTTGATGACCCATCTTGTATATAAACCTGTCCTTCAATAAATGGGATGTCACAAACCTAAACTGGCCAATTTCTATCTAAAACAGAGATGAAAATGTAGTCCTAGTATGGGCCCAGGATCGACTCCTGTGGCATTCGATCTGAAACCTCCGTCTAGTTTGACAGGAACTTTGTTACAGTTTGAGTAATGTTTTCCAATCAGCTTTGAAACTACCTGAGAATTCTATAATTGAATCATCATTTAACCAGTTTGGTAAAATATGTCCTCAGAATATCCACAACTATATTTATATAAAAAAGACATACGAGTAAGACTGGTATGCCAAACCATGCTGACATGGACTAAACACTGCATTTTAGGGAGATACTTATAGATTAACACCTGAATATACAGTTATTGAGCACCAAATCAAACTGACTGCTCATCTGTTTTCTGTCTTCAGCGTATCAGGACTGTTTTCTTTACACCACTAACTTTTGTACATCAGAACTGTCTCTAGTCTTGTAGCGCTTTATCTGTTCTTCAGGATTTCTACAGAGCTACAAATTTGAGGGTGAGCTTTCCTGGTATATCAATGCTGACATTCAGCAGTAAATATCTCAAGATGTAATATGTCAACAACCAGAGCTATGATACCAATGGAAATAAGTGAAATCTTAAATGCTGGCATTAAGATTCATTTCCTTCCATTTTCTCTGCCTTGAACCAGCATTCACTTCAAGGTAGTTTGGAGCCTGGAGTAGGGGAACCTTTCCATGCTTTTTCCGGAAATATTTTGTTGGAGTGCACCCAAAGGTTTAGCTGGCTGGATAGCTGAGTTAGGTATCAGTTCCCCATTGTGCTTCCCAGAAGACTCAGCCTGTGTGGCGTTGGGCAAGATGCACAGTCCCAGAGCACCCACCCAACCACCCACACACCCTGCAGAAAAAGGGTATGATAAATTACTCCTGAGTCCTCTCCACCTAGAAAACCCTGGAAAGAGTTGGTATAAGTCTGAACTGATTTGACAGTGCACGATTATTATTATTGAAATGTTTGCATGATAATATTCACTGAACTCTGTTGCTGATCAAATATACGCCCCATGGTTCATTCTATAATCTTCACCCCTGTTTGGCTGCGTGGCTTATGCTCCTGCCTCTGGTTAAAAAGTGATCTCAAGTATGGCATCAACATTATCGGTATCGTAAACATGTGAGGGAAAGCAGCGTGCTCATTTGTTCATTTCGTTCATCCTTCTTTTGCAGTGAGTGAATATCTGAATCTTGGTTTCAAGTTCAGATTGCCTAGTAGCGCATTTGGGGAGTTCGTCCTTTGAACAAATCAGAGTAAAGTATTATATAACTATCCTTTTTGAAGTAAGTTGAAAAATGATCTATTAGAGTAAATGGTTTAATCTAAGAGGGACCAAAGCTGAGAGAAGATTGCCAGGTTGGCAGCATCCAGGCCAGCCTCTGGAAGGTGTGGTGGACCATTGTGATGCAAGAGAGGGAAGCTATTTGATTTCATGGCACTGATTGTTATGCTAGCACAGAGGCGAGACAGACAAGGTTTGGGAGGCAAGGGAGCACCACACACACATACCATCATGCTTGTATTTAGCCCAGGCATGTCCAAATTTTGGCCCTCCAGATGTTTTTGGACCACAACTCCCACAGTCCAGAAATAGGCAAAATTTGCTTAACAGCATCATCCATGGAGCAAATCCGTACAACAAAAAAATGGTTGTGAATTTTCACCTCCAGAGAGAAGGTACTTGAAAGGTGCGCTGGGATGCGTTAAAGTGGGCGTGGTCACACTTAATTGCCTGTAAACTCCGGAGCTGGTGGGGAAACATTTTTAAGCTCCGGAGCTTGCAGCCATTTGCTGCGAAGTTTAGGGGTCGTGTATAAATGCCCATAGTTACACTGTAGTGCTGATATACTCCATAGCATTGGTTCTCAACTGTGGGTCCCCAGATGTTCCTCGACTGCAACTCCCAGAAACCCCTTCCAGCACAGTGAGTGGTGGAGGCTTCTGGGAGTTGCAGTCCAGGAACATCTGAGGACCACTGCTCCAGAGTATCCTTGAGTTTTGCTATGAGAATGCCCGTCTTCCCTTACTCCAGAGCTGGAGCCTCACCCTGGATCTATAGTGTCCTTGTACCAGGGCACCAGGAAATCGTAAATTGGGCTACAATGACAACAAACAGTACTTTTGTCAGTCTTTTTCATGGCACTTGCATTTTAGTTCGATAATAAATCACCCTA
The DNA here is from genome assembly GCA_023846285.1 of Phrynocephalus versicolor. Lineage (NCBI taxonomy): Eukaryota > Metazoa > Chordata > Lepidosauria > Squamata > Agamidae > Phrynocephalus > Phrynocephalus versicolor. The sequence goes on along the minus strand of JAHTLZ010003399.1, from coordinate 11,057,060 downwards.
AGGAAAACACAATGGAAATTGAAGAAGCAAAGCAGATAATCTCTCCCAAGTCATACCAATGTGCAGGATGTGATGTGGGTGTATAACCATCTGCACAGACCATCACCAGGCAGCACAACCTATTCTTTGGCTTCCTTCCTTTCTGTTAATCTGTATTTGATTTCTTAAGGAGGGGTGGGTGAGAAGCCTATTTTACCTGCTGTTGACATGGCAGCAAAGTCTTTATCCATGCTGAAATTTGTACTCAGAAGGACAACAATTTTCCCTTCCCTCTTTAGGCATAAGGCAATGAAAGTGATGGAAAATGTAAGGCATCCCATGTGCCTTGCCCTTTATCTGTTTATGTTCCCTTCACTGTTAAGCTGGAGCTTGAAAGTAATTAACAACAAAGCCTTGTACAGGTTTACTTGGGAGTAAGTCTCTTTTTTGCTTTTAAAGAGTTTTATTGATTTTAGGGGGAAGAGGGAGGGGAAAGAAGGGAAAGGGGGGAAAGGGGTACAGTATAAGAAGTTACATTGAATACATCAAGCCAAAAGATAACGATCATACATAACAGGATATCACAAAGTATTATCAAAGTGTTAGTAGGTTAACTACTTCTTGCCATCTTCTTTTGGAGATCTCTTCATATTCTCCCTTCAGGAATCCAGAAAACCTGTCGATTTCGATACATTCTCTTATTTTTGTCATGAAGATTTCTCTCAGTAGGCGCTTCAGGTTGTTTCCAAAATTTTGCATATAGTATCCTTGCCGCAACTATTACATGATGGAGTACATATTTTTGATTAAAGGAAATATTTATGTCTATTATATTTAATAGGAAAAGTTCTGGTTGAAGCTCTAACTTAATCTTCAAAGATCTCTCTATAAATAGTTTTACCATTCTCCAATATGTGTTTACCTCTTTACATGTCCACCACATGTGGTAGAAAGTACCGCTATCATGTTTACATTTCCAACATCTAGGTGAGCAATTGTACATCTTAGATAAGCGGTGAGGTGAAAAATGCCATCTATAAAACATCTTGTAACAGTTTTCCTTAAAGGCTATCGACTTAAAACGTTTTACTGTGTTCCACAAGGAGTCCCATTTACTTAAGTGAATAGAGTAGCCAAAGTTTTCTGCCCATCTTATCATAGTATCTTTTACCAGTGTATCAATTGATTTCTCATTTAACAAAATACTATAGAATTTACTAAGGAGCTTTGTCTCACCAGAGGATAATATTTTGTCAAGTGAAATATCATTAGTCATAAAACCACCCTCTTTAATGAGATTTTTGAAATGTGAATATATTTGTTGGTAATTCCACCAATCTATTTTCCAACCTTCAGATACTAATTGAGTAAGTGGCTTCAAGGAGTGATCAGCATTCAAAAGTTGTCTATAAGTTAAAGATTTAAGGGTTGCACTTGTATGGGAACCAGTTATCGCTCCCAATGGAGAAAGCCACATTGGAGTTTTGACATAAAACAGATTTTTTATGGATAACCATATCTTAATCAATGCATTCCTTATCCAATGTTTTTTGAAGAGAGTATGTATGTTACCCTTAAGCCATAAGTAATGGTGCCAACCCTTGTCCAGATTGTGACCTTCGAGCTGTAATATTCTGTTATTTGTCATTAAAATCCAGCCTTTGACCCAAGTCATAGCTGCTGCTTTATAATACAATATTAAGTTGGGTAGGGCGAAACCACCAACTTTAGTTCTATCTTGTAAATAGACATTTCTAATCCTTGCTTTCTTCTTTTGCCATATAAACACCCATATACTTTTTTCCAAGTCAGAAATAATCTTAAAATTAGGTAATATAGGTAAGCATTGAAATAGAAAAAGCAATTTGGGTAGGACAGTCATTTTAATCGCAGCAATTCTACCCATTAGTGAAAGCTGAAGTCTTGACCAGATTTCCAAATCTGCTTTAATTGCTTTTATCACACTGACATAGTTATCTTCGAGAAGTGTGTTACACCGATTGGATATAGTGATGCCTAAGTATTTTGCCTTGTTTACATGTTGAAAACCCGACAAATTAACCAACTTCACAATCATAGATGGGGTCATATTTTTGGTTAACATCAATGTTTTTTCTCTGTCAACCTTTAATCCTGAGATTTTAGAGTAGGCATCTGGAAGAGAAAGCTGTGGATCTTCCAAAATAACCAGCAGGTCATCTGCAAAGGCTTGCACCTTATAGACTTCTCCTCTAATACACAGACCCTGAATTCCTTCAGTATTTCTTATTACATGGGGCAGTATTTCTAAGGATAAAATAAACAACAGGGGGGAGAGCGGGCACCCTTGCCTAGTGCCTTTATGTATCATAACTGTATCTGTAAGATAGCCATTTACTACAATTCTAGCATTTTGTGTGGAATAAATTTGTTCTATAGCTCTTAACATTCTATGACCACACTGTAGGTAATCTAGGAGAGCTGTTAGTAATGACCCGGAGATATTGTCAAAGTCTTTCTCAGCATCAATAAATGTAAGGGCAACTTGCTTCTCAGGGTGGCATTCATAGTATTCCAACACGTCCAGCAGAATTCTGACGTTGGATTGGAGATGTGTCTTTGGGAGAAAGCCATTTTGGTCATGGTGTATCAGAGAGGATAGGATCTTCCGCCATCTATTTGCCAAAATGTTTGCAAAAAAATTGTAATCCACGTTTAATAAAGCAATCGGCTTGTAGTTTTGAATCTGGTCTCTAGATTTCCCTTCTTTAGGGATCAGAGTTATATGCAATGATCTCCATGAGTCTGCAATATCTTCACCTTCCAAAATAGATGTAAACATTTTTTTCATATTTTCGGAGACCACTTCAGAAAAGTTCTTGTAAAATTGAGCTGGCAATGAACCAGGACCTGGGGCCTTATGCGTTTTTTGGTGGTTTATAGCCTCTGTTATTTCCATCATAGAAATAGGAACGTTCGTCATGGCTCTCTGTTCTTCAGTGAGTTTTGGAAAGTGGGCTTGTTCTAGATACTGGAATATGGTATCTTTGTTGATGTCTCCCGGCTTGAACAGATTCTGATAATATGCCGCTATAATTTTTTGAATTTGGGACTGATCAGTCTGATTTTTCCCAGTTTTGTCTTTGAGTGTTGGAATAAGTTTTTGAGAATGTGTCTTTTTTAGTTTATAAGCTAGTCACCTGCCTGGTTTGTTTGCATTTTCGACAAAATTCAGTTTTGTTATTTTGATCTTGTGGGCTATATCTGCTGTTAGAATCAAATTGAGTTCATGCCTACAGTTAGCTAAATCCTTATTCAGCTGCTCGTTCCATAGATCTAGGATTAGGTCCTTTTTGAGCTTTTTCATCATATTGAGAATAGACCCAGTTTTCTTCTTTCTCTCTTTATTCCGTTTTGCCATATATTGAACAACAAAGCCTCTAAAGTAGGGCTTTGAGGTGTCCCATTCAGTTTTCAGTGGAACATCCTTGGGAGTAAGTCTCTTGAAGGCTCTTTCCTATTTAAGTAGCTGTTTTAAGGATTTTTGGTACTTATTGTAGTAGAATACTTCGGGCTGGAACTCAGCTTCTAGCTTTTAAATAAGAATAGCTCCTGGCAACACATAGATTAAAAATAGAGAACTGGTGCTTATTGGTTCAGAATTGCACAAAACAGAAATTGCACAAGAAGTTGGGTGGGGTCCATAAACTAAAGAATTCACTAAAAGCATCAGACTGTCTTCCACATATGGAGTTTTATAGGCATCCATTGCAAAGATGACCTTGTGGGTGGGTCCTCCCAGTCCTCTGTAACAAAAATAAGCAAGCTAGTTTTTCAGGTCTCAAGAGTTTAAAAAGTTTATTTCTATATATTTTTATTATTTTTATATATTTTATATACTGCCCATTTTCTAACAGAACTCTGGGTGGTTTACAACAGTGGTCCCCAACCCCCGGGCAGCGGACCGGTGCCGGTCCGTGGACTGGTCGGCACCGGGCCGCCTGGGGAGGCCGGGGAGGCTCCTCCCCTTTTCCTCCGCCGCCCTCCTCCTCCTCCTCTTCTCTCCCACCGCCGGCCGGTGGAGGAAGGCTAGAGGAGCGCAGGAGGAGCCGCCGCCGCCGCCTTTGCCTTTGCCTTCCTCCTCTGCCCGCTGGCGGCGGCGGCGCATCCTCCTCCTCCTCCGCCCTCTTCCTCCTCGCCCTCCACTAGCAGCAGAAGCAGCAGCAGGAACCCCGTTTGTTTGGCTCGCTTGCCCTGGGGGCCGGGCGCGCGGGGGCCGGCGGGGAGGAGGGGGCCACCGCAGCGTGGGGGGCCCCCTCAGTCGGAAGAGGTGGGTGCCCCCCTCCTCCTCCTCCTCCCCCGGGGCGCGTGCCCTTTGGCCCCTCCCTGCGGCCGCGCTCCAGGGCGGAGCCCCCCCGCTGCCGCCGGACCGCGCCTGTGTTGGGGGCGGGCGGGGTGGCGTCGCGTGCCGGCCCGGGTGTTTTCGCCGCCGCGACCCCCCCCCCCCCGCGGTCACCCCCGCCCTGCCCCCGCGACCTCCCGCCGCAATCGCCCCCGCTGCTGCTGCTGCTCCTCCGGCGGCGGCGGCGGCAGGAGGAGGAGGAGGAGGCGCTACCGCCAGTCCCCAGCGGCCGCCTCCCCGGGAGAGTTTCACACCTGGCCGGAGCTCGGGCTCCCTGCCCAGCAGCAGGTGAGAGAGGCGGCGGGAGGCGGTCGGACTCCCCTTCTCGGCCCGGAGACCTGGCGGGAGGGGGGGCAAGTCTTGGTGGCGGCTCTGTGTGTGTGTGTGTGTGTGTGTGTGTGTGTGCGCGCACACACGCACGCGCGCACACGCGCCGGGAATGTCGGGTGAAGAGAAGCAGTGGAGCTTCTGCTGAGCGCTCACCGCCTGTCCTTCCAGGCTTAGGCACGGAGGGTCTGGTGGTTCTGAG
>JAHTLZ010003399.1:11038388-11052161 GCA_023846285.1 Phrynocephalus versicolor | reverse complement strand
ACACACCCTCCCGGAGACCTGGCGGGAGGGGGGGCAAGTCTTGGTGGTGGCTCTGTGTGTGTGTGTGTGTGCGTGCACCACCCCCCCACTGACCTCCCTCCCCTCCCCCTCCCGCTCGCCTGCCCAAAGGCCGCTGCCGACGGCGGCGGCAGCGGCGGCCGAACCCGAGCGGCTGCCGTGGACGCCGCGGCCGCCGAGAGGAGGAGGAGGCGGGGCCCGCCTGCCCAGGAGCCCCGGGCTCCCCCCCACCCCACCCGTGCGCGCGGGGGGAGCGGCAAGGCACACACTCCAAGTCCCCCGCACCCCCTCCTCCCCCCCATCCCCCGCCCCCGGGCCACGGAAAAATCATCAAATATTTTCCGGTCCGTGGGGTCAAAAAGGTTGGGGAGCACTGGTTTACAATAATGCAATAAAAATAAAAGAACACAACAACAGTAAACTTAATAGTTAAAAAAAACACATTAATATCAAGCCGGCAGGCAATCTAAGTTATTGGTCTAAAAAATAATAATAAAAAATAAAAAATAAAAATAAAAATTAAAAGTCACCAAATGCCTCTCTAAAAAGCAGTGTTTTAATTGCTTTCTTAGGCCACTATCTCACCTTGGGGAAGATCCGGATATTGTGAAAGTCCGGCTTTTATTTTTTTCTTGGTCACTTGACTGAAGATGTGGGATCTCCGTTCCCACGTACAAAGATTTTTTTTTTTAAAAAAAGCACCTTTGTTTTAAAAAAAGCACCCACGGCCAGTAGGTGGCACTAGGAAAAAATGGGGGGGGGGGAACCGCGCCTACAGCCTGAAGGCCAGCTGATCAGTGCTGGGGGGGAGTGGAGAAATTAAAAAATAAAAAATAAAAAAGCACCAACCAACCCCAGGATGAGCTGATTGGGGATTGGGGGGAGGGAAGCAGAAAACCGGATCATATGCGAGCTCCCACAGACTTCTGGCTCGCATTTTTTACTGGAGCAAAAAATTCCCAACTTCTCCGGTAGGTTATGGAAAACTTGCTAAAGGGGGCATAACCAGTTTAAAAAAAAAAAGTTCGGTGGCCATGGGGACAATCTTTTTGGAAATGTTTTATCTTGAAATTTAATCAGCATTTTAAAGGACGTGTGACAGAGCCCTGGGAGGCAGGGACTCTGCAAGGCAAATCTCACACGGGAGCTGAATCCATAATGTTGAGGCGATCACGGAGAAGGCCCGACTCCTAGTGATCATTTTTCTATCGCTAGGAGTTTGTCCTGTGACAATCAGGTATCTTTCAATGTATTGTATAAGAATTTCCCTCTTTTTATGACCTACTATCTGCAATGTAAAGCTAACCCTCATGCATTCCAATGGTTTGAATCCAAATATTTCTGTTGACAAATAAATCCTCTTGAGGTCAGCATGAACCATCATGTATCAATGAGTGAAAACTGTATATTTTGTGCTAAGTCAAATTTCATGTTCAGTGCCATATTGTACAGTCTAATTTGAGAGTTTCCTGTACTGATTTTAAGTCTATTAAGGGACAGGACTCGAGCATTCATTCAGCAATTAAGATGCCTAATGCCCCTTGAAATAGGGTGATAGGCAAACTTTAGCTTCTGTTCATGAGGTAAACATTGATACTTTGGCTCAAAATAAGAAAAGTACAGAATAATTCCTTTAAAGCAAGCTTGGGTGGGACTGCAGTAGAGTTCCTTTCCTTTCAATTTTTCCTCCTCCCCTCTTTCTTCATAGAAAGAGAATATATTGTATTGAACTGGCTATGCAATTTGTCCTTGTAAAGAAGCAGCCAATTTCCTTTTTTCCTAATTCACTTTACAAACAAGTATTTCTTTGTAAGCAGAAAACACCAAAGGTGAGGACCAGGGCCTCTTGTTGTTGTTGTTCTGGCAACAGAGACCAACATTAACAACCTTATAAAACGTCACATTGTCATGACTGCTGAAATACAGTACTATTAAACAGTAGCCCACTGGTGTGTACACTCTAAGCAAAACAACACAGTTAAATTTCCTGATTAAAATCAGCTGAGACCAGGAATAAAACAAGACTAAAAAAGTTGAGGAAAATGGAAGTTTTGTTATATAGCATCTTGCCAAACTATCGATTATATATGACTGCTTTCATGCCTGGGCCATATTGCCAATCACAGACAAGTAGGGAGCCTGAAAAAAAAAGAATTTGTTTTGCAAATCAACTGGGCAGAGTTACTTTTTTGAGTTATGGCTCTGAGAATTTGTTATCTAGTGTGGGCCAGCACAATCAAAAACACACGTAAGGCAAAAACATCTGTGGCATCAAGTCTAGATATAATGGCATGCTAAGCAATTGTGGTTGCTTATTTCTGCATGGGTTCCATATCAGTGTGACAAATGCTGACCAGAATGTTACTGTATTGTCAGTCTATGCTTGTGCAGAAGAAATTGTGTTAGTCCCACCAGCAACTTGCTAACTGTTAATGTGGTGCACCTTGTGTTCCTGGATGTGTGCCTAGAACAGAACCAGCAGCTTGTTATGGAGTGGCAATGGATGGCGACAACTTCTCCAAAGCGACAACTTCTCCAAAGCTTCTTAAGCCAGGAAAAAGAGCTTTCTTGTTTATACTCTCCTGCCTGTTGGGGTTTTTTTTTGAGCCACCACAATGGGCAATGAAGAATCACATATCAAAGATAGGCTTTCTTTTAAACACCATGGTTGATTAACACAAGATAAAAACAAAGACAATTAAAAACACATTATAATAGTAAAACACAGTTGGGCTGTTACTTCATGTCCCTTTCATCCCTCTTTGCTGTCCCGCTTGGGACTGGTATGAAAAAAACTTATTTCACACCCATAGTGTGATAGCGGAAACGCATCTCGACCACACCGCCCAGAACCGGGAACAGAGCGTGACAAGCCATACCTGCCCCTGGGCTGGGGAATTCTCTTGTCATGCTTTGTTCCCGGTTCCTGTTTCACGACAAGGGACGTGAAGTAACGGCAATGGCTGTTTTCCCCTTTCGCTCTAGGAATACTACGACAACCAAGAAAACCGACTGGAAGTCCTGCGCCAGGCCAGGCTTGGCTGCCCGCCTGTCCCTGCAGGAGAAGGTGGCTCTTGGAGGCACTGTCAGGCGTAGGTCCGTCCTCCTCAGGTCCCGGAAGCAGGGCTGAGCTCTCCTTGCCTGCTCGGCTGCGGGCCCGCAGACTGCTGAGTTCAGGGCGAGGGTGTCTCACCCATCACCCATGCCGCCCATGCGGCAAGTGGTGAGGGCTCACCCGGCTCCTCCTGCTGGGCTCCCCGATACAGCCTGCATGCCCGCAGCAGAGATTCGAAATATCAAAAAACAGAAGCCCAACAATTTTTTAAAAGGCTAAATGAAGCCAGGGAAATCCAGTAGTTGTCACGAAACAAGAACATGAAGTAACAGTTGTCATGATACAAGTAATCACGCCCATGGGTAAACAAAAACAGGGACTGAACAGGGACAAAACCACATGACCGCGAAAAACGCTGTCACGGAACTAACGTAATTGCAGAACGAGGTAGGACGTGAAGTAACCGCCTTGGAGAAGTGATCATTTGGAAACTGCAACTGACTCAAAAGACTTTAACAGCATATAATTTTAAAAAGCCAAAGCAGATCCCACCACCAAGTGGGACAAATGCTAAGGAAAATATCGCTTTTAGAAGCACAGTGCACCAATTAAAACCCTATTCATCAATCAATCAGCTGATGACTGAATGAAAAAGTATATGCTGGCCAATGGAATTTCAACAGGGAAGGTGCTAGCCTAGCCCTCTTCTAAAGGGGTTCTGATTGCTGGGAGAAGTTTTTTGTTAAGGGACTGTGCAGCTCAAGACATCAACGTGTGTAATTTTTGTAATGCAAGATCACCATCATAGATTGCTCAGGACTGCCTATGAATCTCAGGGGAAGAGAGAAAAGCACTCTGCCGGTCGATGAGCTGCACCTGCCGTGGGTGCAGGGTTAGCCGATAATGTATATAAATTTCTGTGATTCTGCTTCCTGTATGCCAGCTTTTTTTACACCTTTATGAGAGTTAAGGCTGTTAAAAGTTTAGGAGGCTGCTTTCTATCACAACACTTCTGGCTTAATCATTGGTGTGGCTATAAAGTGTTCTGCTTATATATGCCCCATAGCACTTCAAGTAGTCTCTGGGCGGTTTACAATTTTAATTACAGTGTGCAGGCTACACATTTCCACCCCCACCCCCCCGAAAGCTGGGTACTCATTTTACCGACCTCGGAAGGATGGAAAGCTGAGTCAACCATGATCTGGTTACCTGGAATTGAACCCCAGGTTGTGAGCACAGTTTCAGATGCAGTACAGGCATTTAACCACTGCACCAGGAGGCTCTTATCAGTTCAATTACAGGTGCATTTGGTGGGGACACAGGAGAGGGTCTTTTCTGTTCTTGCTCTCTGACTTTGGAACTCCCTGCCACAGGAGGCCAGGCTGGCCCCATCTTGGCTGTCCTTCTGCAAGCAGGCCAAGACCTTTCTCTTCAGGCAAGCTTTCCCTGACCCACTGGCAATTGTGGTGCCTTGTTGTTTTTGAATGTGTTTTTAGTATAGATTTTATTTAGTTTTTAATATTTACTTCTTTTAAACATTTATATGCTTAATGTTTTTACTTTTTAAATATAATTTCTCCAATTACATAAGCTTCTTTGGATCCCTTTTAAGGAGAAAGATGGGGTAAAAATACTGTATTTAAAATAAATAATAATAAATGCTCCTTCTTTGGTATTGCATTGACCTCCTGTTGAAACAGTGTTCGGCAACTGCACACTAAGATTTGTTTAAATTGCAAGCTGAGCAACAAGTAAAGCAATTGTACAGTATAACCACTTTTCCTAGAGGAATCAGGCCATCTTCTATCCCTTTCACTATCCCTGTTCAATTTGGTAAGTTGGTAAAAAGCTGAATTCCCTTAGAATGTACTCCTATACCCCACAGATAGTATGATATATGAACACAGTGACTTAAGTGCTATCATCATAGAAGCCTCCTAGGTCAGCTGCGTGGTGGCTGGTGCCTTAGTATCCAGTTGCAGCCCTGGTCTGGAAAAGATGAAGGGCAGCAAGGTAAGTCTTCTTGTGTTTCTTGAACCTCTTGCTTGGGTTCTGTGGGGTTCATTTTTTTAAAAGAATTAACACCATAAACAACCTTAGAGTTGTTTATAAGCCGCTTAGAGTTCGTTTGAAGATAAGCGGGATATAAATGCAAAAATAAATAAAATAAATAAATAAATAAACCTATAAATGTTGCAGAGATTTGTATCTCAAGGGACACAGCTAAAAAACAAAACACCACAAATGTGACCTAAAAATAGATTATATGTTTAGATATAAATATCAGTGCTTAGAAGTAACAAGTAAGGTACACATCACATGCTTTCCCCTTCTTTTGTTAACAAGGGCACGAAAAGGCAAAAGCTTTCGAAGGAATCCAATGAGGAACAGCTTTACAATGGTGCAAGGAGTTATACTTGTTTCAATATGATTTAACTTTGGAACGGTTAAAAAAATTATTAAAACGATGGCAGTAAAATGAGTAAAATACATGAGTTCAAAAGCAAATCAGTCATTTTCAGACTAATAAAGTGGACCTTTTTCTCCCAAAATGAACTGATAGAGGTTTTTTTGGAGGACATACTGAGTTTAGAGGAAAAGAAACTGTGGTCTTAGTGTAGCACCACAAAAATATTCCTAGTCATTTCTGTTCTCTTAAAATAGCTTCCGCCTATGATTCTAACCACACAAAGAGAGAGTTCCGGGCACTCGTCTCCTTTTGCCTTTGTGATAATGACAATAAGAACATTTCGGCCCACTAATGTGGCAACAACGGGATGTGTGTTTCCTGCTAGCAGTTTTTCCATTTATGTGAAATCTACACACACACACACACACACACACACACACACACACACACACACACACACACACACACACATTATTTAAAAGTTTTTCTTGTTATTCATCCTAAATCTCTTAAGTGGTCTTTGTACATCTCGGTTCCAATGTGGCAGTAATAATCTCATCCTGCTTCAAGGCAGAATACCATGTCAAAGATATGAATGGCACTTAGGGTTATTCTTACTGTCATGTTCCTGTCATCTTGCTAAGATATGCTAGCATTAAAATCTTGGAGCCTACAGATCTGCATGTTCCTGATGCTGGGCTGCAGGTGCTGCATGGTTGTGGTGTGTTCCCTGTGCTGTGGATGTTCTCAGGCTCTACAGTGATTCCATATCTACAGATGTTTGATTGGCTATCTCTGACATGGAAGAAGTATTAGAAAGGTTTGGGCATCAACCTAAGATAAAGGGACAGTGGTGTTTGGTTGCTTTCATGAGCAGTAATGATTTATGTTCTCTGTTTGATATTCAGTTCTTTTCCAACCTGGTTCCGTAAGCAGAAGCAAGGTTTGGAGGTAAAAACACAGGAACACCTTATAGCAGTGGTGGTGAATCTTCAGCACTCCAGATGTTTTGGACCACAACTCCCACAATTCTGACCCTAGATTGCCAATGAGAAAGGACTGTGGGAATTGTGGTCCAAAAGGTCTGGAGGGCCAAAGGTTCACCACCACTGTCATATAATAATATAGAGAATGGCAGGCATTATCTGTGAGCCTTGTTCTGAAGGTAGTCCAGTTAGTTGTGAAAGAAAATAACAGTAGAAAACAACATTATTTCATTTGGTAATGGCTTAATAACTTTTAATATTTAATCCAACGAGGTGGGTATCCAGCATGTGTGCGCTGTGTATTTTATTTCTGTCATTTCTCTCTGCGGGGAATGCTGTTTGGTAGTCTTTCTTCTCCAGAATAGAAACTTTCATATCTTCTGAAGAGGGTCCTGGTAAACTGAAGTAATTTGAGGCAGGTATCTGTATAATGTGATTTCTGGTTTCTGATTAATATCCATTAATTCTTTTAGGATGAGATTGGCCTATTTGTCCTACATAGAGTGCAGAGGGGTATTGATGGCAAAAAATGGCATAGATTACATAAGCAGAGGCACAAGTAAAAGCATCCTTGATGTAGCATGTGACATTGTTGGATCTTATGATCATGTTGCCAGAGTAAATACGGAGCTCGTATCTGGATTTATATCATGGTATGGTCCATATTATTGTACCAGTGTTGTGTAACTTGTTGTGTATCAATAGTTGCTTCAAAAACTAAAGCTTAAATATCTGACTTACCTTGAAAGCCCTATAAGGGTCATTATAAGTCCAACGTGGTGGCACATGATAACAGCCTTTGTCGACAGAAAGAAAAGCTTACGTGCATGACTGATTCGGGTCCCTGATTCTGTTGCTCTGCTCATCTTGAATTAAGCAGGTCAGTAACAGGAAAAATGAACCGAGCAGCAGAAACAGTCACTGTTCTCCAGCACCAACAATGCTTTTTCAAATACCCAGCATCAAAAGAGGACAGACATTAGAAATGCAGGGGGCAATTTTGCACCTTGCAAGCCAGATGTAGGTGGCTGCCCTTCTAAAAATATGAGTCCTTGTGCAGATCTTGAGTGACTGCGGATAGATTCTATTCCTGCCTGCTACACACTATTCAGTAGTCTGAGGTGTTACAGTCCGAGAGTATAACAAAGGTAGGTATTTCACTGCCTCTTCACTACAGCTACGAGCTATAGAACCCTGGCTGAACAGCTGTCTAACCAGATATGAAAAACACATTAATGCATATACACACATGCACACATACAGAAGAAGGGAGCAGGAAGATGAAAGAATGGGGTAAGAAAGGTAGACACAAGAAAAGCCCAGAGAAGCAAACATATGAATTAATTTATACCTGTACAAAGATTATATATATAGAATCATAGAGTTGGAAGAGACCTCAAGGCCCATCTAGTCCAACCCTCTGCCATGCAGGAACTCCCATCACAGGACTCCTGACAGATGGCCATCCAGCCTCTGCTTAAGAACCTCCAAAGAAGGAGACTCCACCACCTTCCGTGGCAGCATATTCCACTGCCGAACAGCTCTAGCCACCATGAAGTTCTCCCTAATGTTCAAATGGAATCTTTTTTCCTGTAGTTTGAAACCATTGCCCAGAGTCCTAGTCTCTGAAGCCATGGAAATCAAACCAGTGCCTTCTTTATCGTGACATCCTTTCAAATAATTTATATGTCTGTAAAGATTCTTAGTCATCCAGGTGAGTTTATCTGGAAGTTGAGTCATGGCAACTGGACTTCTTTTCTTAAGAGATTGAAACGTTTCACTATTCATTAAAACAGCTTTATCAGTCTGAGGAAAGCTAGTTGAGAGTTCTCCATTTTATAGTTCACTTTGACCTCATGTCACCCTGGTCTGAAATAGGCTCATAAGATTGGCAATGGCCTGAATAGGCTTATTAGGTGGACAATAGGCTCAATAGGCTCATTAGATGGGAAATAGTCCACCTCTACAATCTTCCCAACACCCATAAAGTATAAGTCATTAACAAAGGCCTTGCTGGTGGAGGTGTGAAGTATTTTTGATTTGTCTGGGGATTGTTGAAATCACTGCCTCATAAGTAGCAGATAGACTGTGCCTGAGCCTAATATTCACATGAATGGAGTACAAAACACAAAAGGAGCAATATAGTATATGCGGTCCAATGCAGTGAGGAGTGTGCAGATCTCTACATGGGAGAAACTGAACAGCCATTAAACAGGAGGATGGCCCAACATAGGAGGGGTAACCGCTCAGGACCAGAATCAACAGTGCACCTCCACTTGAAGGACAAAGGGCACTCATTCAAAGATGAGGATGCACACATTAGACAGAGAAGAGAGGTGGTTTGAGAGAGGGGTCAGGGAAGCCATTCATGTGAGTATTGAAAACCATTCTCTCAACAGAGGTGGGGGGATCAGGCTGGAATTAAATGGCTGGCCCCCAGAGTGGCCTTGTCTTTACCTTTCTAAGCCTGTCAGGAGCATCTGCTTTTTTGGGTACAGGTAGGATTCCTCTGTTTTTGATCAGTTCCAGCATGTCTGATTGCTGGAACCCATCCAAAACAAGTGTTTTTGCTTGATTTGATCATATATTGAAGTTAAACAAGCCCACTTCGGGACATTAACAAATCAGTCACTTCTTTTGCTCCTTGGCAGAGAGGTAGGGAAAGTGAATTTTTAGAAGACCGTGCAATAGACAAGCACTGATGCTCTCAAGCATTACAGTATTTTTTTTAAAAAAAAAAACCTTTCCCACCCTTGTCCCGGAGGCCAAGAGTTGAATCCACGGCAGTGGCTTTGGATGAAGGCAATATCTAGATCTGTCCTTTAAGAAAAGGCAAAAAAAGGGCTGCAGGAACAGTTTCCATGTAATCCTTTAGGGTTGATTAATCAAGCCAAACCATTCCAAAGCAGCCCACAATAGCTCAATCCCTGCCACTAATGTAGACACGCCCTACATCTAGGTCTTTACAAAACACTTTGAAAAAGTATCAGGAGGGAGGATGTTCTGTAAGGGATTGCTTTTTTTAAAAAAAAAGTATAATTGGAGGAATGTGTAATGATATTTAAATAAGGGGAGATTCCTCTTCTTTGTGAATGATCTGCATTAATTGTGGTGGGGGAAAATTCCCAAAGTGTCTTCAAAAGCTTCATGTGATTTTTTTTTATCTAAATGAAGAGATTGGTCTCCACCCAGTAGTTGGATTCACCTGCTTATCTTATCTTCAGTACAATTGTGATCTATTCATAATGGGATTCACCTGGGCACATGTTTATAATGGGATTACAGAGCTTTGCATAGTTCTTTCCTTGAGGCTTAAATGGGCCTTATTGAAGTTTTTCCCTTTCAGAAAGGGAGTTAGAATTGCTCCATAACAGTCTTGTCAGAACAGGATGATTTCAACACCTTTTGTTGATAGATCTGAGAGGGGATTGGTTCATTTGTTTGGGATGAGCTGTTTTTAATGCTGTTGTTTTGACAATTGACTATTCGTCAAAATTTCAAAAGGTCTCATTCGCAAGCTTACTAAAATGTGAAAATATTTCATATTTCTCATGTAGGGGACCAGATTTTCTGCTACCCCAGTTATGAGCCAAACGATGGAGACGGAACTGTGTCCCCAGAGCCAGAGGAAAATTTGCTTACATTTTCCTTGCCCTCCACATACCCACCACCACCACCACCCCTGTTTTCTGGTACTGGAAGACATGCTTTAGCTTTCCTTTACAATGTGAGCTTGATGAGGTTGTGTGGTTCAAGGCTGTATAAACAGCAAACTGCAAGCACAGTGAAGTGTTATATAACTGGCCCTCAAGGCAAGTTACGTGCCATGAGAAAAATTCTTGTCAGGAAAGGTAATGAATGCATGAGAGGCAGGGTAGATTATAAGAACTGGAATGTGAAAGCTAGAGCTCCCAAGTAAGGGTTGTGTGTGTGCAAGCACATGCTGGATTTTACCTCCCTTAGCAAACAAATATTGGAAGCCAGTGGTTCCCTTGGCAGTAGAATATGCTACACTGGATTTGGCCACTGCAGTCTCAGTTGTGTCCATAGTAGCACATTGCGTCACTTCTAGCACATTGAAGGGGAGATTTAAGAAGCCAAGACTGTGATGAGAACTGCATTGTTCCATGGTTAAGGGAACCAAGAAGAAGGCTAGGAGAAAGGACAGTGTTAGAGGCCTCTCCAATAGCAAAGACTGGCATCTTTTGAAGTTAGTGTCTATAGTCTCCTTCTGATCTCTCTGTTGTACAGTATTGTGAGAGCACACCCATTGTGATGCACTAGTCAAACTTCTGTACAGCTGCCAAAACTTTGTTCACACGACCCGTGGTTCAAACCTAGGTAGCTGTCTCCAGGTTCACTCATCTTCCATAGCCGGCATAATCAAATTGTAAACTGCCCAGAGAGTGCTTTAAGCAGTATGGGAAAGCATAAACAGTATATCACAGAAGTGAGTACACCCCCTCACATTTCACAAACATTTTAGTACAGTATATCTTTTCATGTGACAACACTGAAGAAATGACACTTGGCTACAATGTAAAGCAGTGAATATACAGCTTGTGTAACAGGGTAAATGTGCTGCCCCCTCAAAATAACACAACACACAGCTATTAATGTCTAAACTGCTGGCAACAAAAGTGAGTATACCCCTAAGTGACAATATCCAAACTGGGCACAAAGTGTCAATATTTTGTGTGGACACCATTATTTTACAGCACTGTCTTAACCCTCTTGGGCATAGAGTTCACCAGAGCTTCACAGGTTGCCACCAGAGTCCTCTTCCACTCCTCCATGACAACATCACAGAGCTGGTGGATGCTAGAGACCTTGTGCACCCGCGCCTTCTGTTTCAGGATGCCCCACAGATGCTCAGTTGGGTTTAGGTCTGGAGACATACTTGGCCCGTCTATCACCTTTACCCTCAGCTTCTTTAACAAGGCAGTAGTCATTCTGGAGGTGTGTTTGGGGTCGTTATCATAATGGAATACTGCCCTGTGGCCCAGTCTCCGAAGGGAGGGGATCATGTTCTGCTTCAGTATGTCACAGTATATGTTGGCATTCATGGTTTCCTCAATGAACTGTAGCTCCCCAGTGCCAGCAGCACTCATGCAGCTCCAGACCATGGCACTCCCATCACCATGCTTGACTGTACACATGCATAGCTAGGGTTTCCAGAGCCCGGGGCAAAAGTCAGTTTTTGTGCCACCCCCCATCAACACACAGGAGAGCAAGGCCTCCACTCCCACCCCCGCTGCCACTCCCTGGCAGCCTGCCTGAGTTGCCCGGAGGGCGTTCCCTCCTCCCATGGTGCCAGCCCGTCCCCCCCACCACCTTGGACAGAACAGAGCATGGTGGCAGCACCCCCCACCAGCAAGCAGGCCGTCAGGCTCAGTCAGGATGCCCTGCCAAGCCCACCCTCCCTCTGGGCAGCTCCAAGCCGTGGCGGCACCCTCTGCCTCCAACCACAGCAGTGACAGCCCTGGCTGGTGCACCCCCTGCTCCCCCTCCATGGCCTGGTGTAACACTGGCAGCAGCGGCAGCAGTAGCCCCGATGCCCTCAGGGCCATTCACATGCAACCGGGCGGACAGGGCACCGAGCCGAGCCAACCCCACAGCCAAGGTGGTGGCAAGGTTCAGGGAGGCAAGACCAAACGCAGCAGTGGTGGTGAGGGGTGGCCCGGGCATGCCAGGTGCATCCGTGCCTTTACTCAGGATTAATCGGATATGGTGGGCAGGGGGGTGGCAGTGGGTGGTAGGTGATTTGGTGCCCCCTAATTGCTGCACTCGTTACTAGAGATGGGCACGAAACGAGCAATTTTTCGTTTTTGTTTTTGTTTTTTAGTTTCGTTATGCAATGAAAAAGAAAATGAAATTTTTTCAAAACGGAAATGGAAATGAAAAATTTTGCTGTGTTTTTCGTTTTCGTTGTGGCAAATACATTGAACTGAAAAGAATGCTAACGAAACAGCACTTTTTTCGTTTTCATTTTCGTTTTTTCAGTTCGTTACGTACGAAAACGAAAACGAAAAATTTGCAAAAAAAACCCCAACGGAAACAGAAACGAACCGAAACGGACCCCGTAACGACCAAACGACAAACGAATCACCATTTTTTTGAGTCGTGCTGATCTCTACTCGTTACCAAACAAAATGAAAAATGAAACAAAAAATTCATTTTGTGCTTATCTCTAATAAGAACATAAGGAAAGCCATGCTGGATCAGGCCAAGGGCCCATCTAGTCCAGCTTCCTGTATCTCACAGTGGCCCCACCAAATGCATCTGGGAGTGCCCAAGACTAGATATCTGTCTCCTGCTACCACTACCTTGCATCTGACTTTGAAGTACTGTACCCTATTTTTAAGCCTGGAGATTACACGTGCCCTCATAATTTGTAATCTGTGGTGGACTTTTCCTCCAGGAATCTATCAAATCCCCTTTTGAAGGCATCCAGGCCAGATTCAAAGATGGCTGGATGCCCCCTGATGTTATTGGCCTACACCTTCTATTCTCTCTGACTATTGGATACACTGTCAAGTAGTTGGACAACCATACTTCCTTACCGTGGTACAATGTAAGGGATTATCTGGAGCTAGGATTCCCTGCCTCTGAACAAGCTCCTTCCACCTATTGCTCTGTCCATGGTCCTGCAAAACCATATTGCTCCTTTTGGGTCAGATTGCATGCTCATGTGCATCATGATCTCACAGAGTTTCCTCTAGCCACACAAATCCTTCAAAGCTTCTTGTCTGAGAAATCAGACTCTCTCTCTCTCTCTCTCTCTCTCTCTCTCTCTCTCTCTCTCTCTGTGTGTGTGTGTGTGTGTGTGTGTATCTTCTGATGACCCATTATGGAACAAAAGCAAGCTAAGATGTGAAAAGCAGCTTGAATGAGGTCCATATTAATTCAAACAAACTGCATTTCACTTCTTAAGGGACCATTGCTTTTAACGGTGTGCTAATAGTATGGTCTACTCTTGTCAACATAAATGACACTTTCATTTTCCTTGGTTGCTATCTTTTTACTGGTTTCCATGAACTTGCTCTTCATAGCATTATTTTCAGATAATGTTCATTATTTACTTTTTAAATGAAATTAAATAGTCTTTGCAGAAAACCTAAAATGTCAAATTGTCAGAAAATTAGTACTATCCATCCATCATGGGCATTGCCATTTTGAAGACATGCATTTTGCCATTGCAATGCTTTTATGCACATTAAAGGACTCATGGATCTTCTCTAGGTTGTCTATTTCTCTACGCTCTTTGGACCACCATTTTTCTTTGGCTTCCCTAATTTTGGTGG
>JAHTLZ010003399.1:11023995-11038378 GCA_023846285.1 Phrynocephalus versicolor | reverse complement strand
GATAGATAGATAGATAGATAGATAGATAGATAGATAGATAGATAGATATAGATGCCTTCCTATGCTTTTTCTGCTTTTACTTTTTAAAATATTTTCCTTAATTTGAGCTGATTTAGAATCATGACAGAATGATGATAGGCCTTTTCCTGTTCTGGGTAATGTGCCATGGGTGTCTCTGCTTAATTAGCATATAATCTATTTGATTCCTTAAAATACTGCAATATTGTTTTCAGTGCCATATTATGGGGATTTCCACATTTAGAGGTTTTTTTTAGCAGTGACCGTAAACTCTTCACCAAATGACATTGTTTATTCTCCACATTCATTTCATGTTCTCAGTCTGTATTTTGTAACAAAATCTCTGCAGGCTCCTTTTCTTATCTTAGCACTAAAATACTCAGTATAAAACTGAGATGTTGATTTTTTTGTGTTTTGTATTATAACACTTTGAGTTCTTCATAGAATTTTTCCATTCATCTTTATCAGCAGTTGAGTCAGATGCTTGTGTGGTGCAGACATTTGTGCCTTGTGTTGAATAAGCATTGCCTTGTCTGAATATTTAGCAAAGCCTGCAACAGCTGCATTTGCAAGCCTTTGTTAGTATGGCTGCAACTCCATAACAGTGCTGTGCATCAATTTTTTCCAGAATAAAATATAGCATACCCAGCATGTGTCTATCTTTGACAGGATCTTGGTCAACAAATTTTATTTCCTCCCAAGATCTGAATGGTCATTCTATTTCTTTTATTGCATTGTGAATCTTCTGTGCTACATTTATATTCCATACATTCCATTCAGGTTCCTAATCTAACTTTTACCCTGGAGATTCATAGCACCTCCTAACTATCTGAAACCTTCTGAAGAGGGAGGGGGGGCTTTTTATATTTCTATCTAAATATGCCCAGTGCATTTGCAAGATAACAATATGTTAGTTTTTTGTTGGCTTCCCATATCCCAGTGCTACAATTGATAGAACACCAAACGTAGGCCATTCATTCATGTACATGAGTTGTACAAGACCCTTAAAGCCAATGAACATTTTGAATGTTTTACCAGTGAATTTGATATTTCGTTCTGTATTTCATTTTCTTCCATATGACTGAAGAAGTGGATGTGATCCACGAAAGCTCACATTAAAATACTGTATAACAGTTACTCTTTCAGGTACCACACGTTTGTGCCTTCCCCCCTTTTCTGTTTCTGTTTTTGTTCCTTTGGCTTTCATGCTCACCATTTCCCATACTGAAGCCTGGCTGATAGGGGACAGAGTGGGCCATGAAGCTGCTTACACTTACAACTTTTGTTAAGGATAATTA
Organism: Phrynocephalus versicolor; assembly: GCA_023846285.1. NCBI lineage: Eukaryota > Metazoa > Chordata > Lepidosauria > Squamata > Agamidae > Phrynocephalus > Phrynocephalus versicolor. Next base: position 11,037,062 of record JAHTLZ010003399.1, on the reverse strand, counting down.
TTATTGAGATGTACTAAAGCAACAGTCATGTCCAAATGAATTCCTGTCTCTAGTGAGGGAAAAATCTCTGTCTGGAAAATGGAGATTAGCTGTCCAATACAATACGCCTATTGGTGTATGATTATCCATACAAGTTCAAACTAATGTTTGATAGTAAAACATGTGTCATGGAAATTTTGCCTGATTTTGCCTGTCTCTTTTTTAAAACATTGCTTACACAAATGACAGAGAATTAAAATACAGTGGAACCTTGACTTACGTCATTAATCCATTCCAGAGGTCTAGACATCAGTCAAACATGCCTCAAGTTAAACAAACTTTTCCCATAGAAAGTAATGGGAAAGTGGATTAATCTGTTCCAGATGATGAAAAAGACCTCCGAAAACAGCAATTTAACACAAATTTGACTGGGATAGGAGATTCCTTCCGGGGATGTAAATGAAATGTCTCTTCAAAGAGAGGAGGAGGCAGTGGAATTATAGTCCACAAGTTATACACCTCCACTTTTTAATGTTCATAGCAACAATGTCTAACATTTACATTTTACTGATTTGTAACCTGATGTTCCAAGTTCTGAACAACTCTATGCTTACCATTAGAGTCCCACAACTTAACAGCTCCCCAACTAAAATGCTTCCATTGTGGATCAGACTTCTGCGACTGTCTAACCAGCGAGGCCAGCCCCGAGCTCCCAGCCCTTCTTCTCCTATGGCAGCAGCGGCGGCTTCGGTAAGGCTGAGGACCAGCTCCAGGTGCTTGGAGCTGGCCTCACCGAAGCCGCCGCTGCTGGAGGAGAGGAAGAAGGCAGGAGCAGTTTGGAGGCAGCAGCTGCGATGCTGGGATGTGGCTGCCGTCCTATTCCGGTGCCTTGCGCCGGGGCTCCAAGCTGTAAGTCATAGCCTGTGACTCAAGTCAAACAGGTTCCTTCTTGCTGCAAATCAAATATGCTGCAAGTCAAGCAGCATGTAAGTCAAGGTTCCACTGTATAATAACAGGAACATATGTTTCTGCCTAGTTCTTGTCCCAAAGGCTAGAACAGTCCCAGAGCATAAAGCACAGAATATCTCAGGCAAACAGAGCGTCTTTTCCAATGATCCCTCAAGCTTGGAAGATCAGCTTCAAAGGTATGTGCGTGGGGGAGACCCACCTCTTTCCTTGATTTACCCCAGAACTCCAATCTGAGGTCAGAGCAAGTACGTGCCACAAAACTTTTTCACTCACCATGGAGAGGCTTCTGAGAGCCTTCTTTCCCAGCAGGCATTATCCTCTAAAACATGGTGTCACCCCATGGCTTTCTCAGTTTCACATCAAACATCCATCAAAGGTATACTTTCCCACTTTCAGTCACAACCATTTGAAGTTGCTTCAGTTTTGTTCTTTCAAATAGATAAGGGGAGATATACTGTATATACTCGAATATAAGCCTAGGTTTTCAGCCCTAATTTTGGGCTGAAAAAAGGGGCCCTTGACTTATATGCGGGTCAATACTTTTAGCCACTCAGGCAAGTGCTTGGGTGGGTGACTAAAAATCATTTTAAACATTGTGTGCCACTTCTCATGACCCCCCTCTGCATCACAGGGGAGTGGTGTGCAATGTTTAAAATAACTTTTAGCCACTGAGCCAAGCACTTGCATCAGTGGCTAAAAATCATTTTAAACATCACACACCACTCCCCCAGCTCACAAAGGAGGAGCTGCCAGGCCCTGCTGCATTTTCCACCCTAGAATTATACTCGAGTCAATACATTTCCTCAGTTTGGGGGGGGGGGTTAAATTAGGGGTCTCAACTTATACTCAGGTCGACTTATACTCAAGTATATACAGTAATAAGACTGGGTCCATCTGCTGAACTTTATCTAGGTGAAATCAAATTCACAGTTGGGTTCTAGAACCAAGACTTTCCACAAGTGAGGAACTGTCCCTAGTTCGAACTGTGCCACATGGGTGTACTATCAATGGAAGAATGCCAAAGCAAGTCATTTTACAAAAATTAATACAGTATATTCTAGTCAATTATAGGAAATACAAACAAAAAATTAAGGAGCTTTGTGGCTGCCATACTGCAGCCAAAACTGTGCTTCTGACTTGGGGTTCAATCCCAGGGAGCCAGCTCACGGTTGACTCAGCCTTCCATCCTTCTGAGGTTGGCCAAATGAGTATTCAGCTTGCTGGGGGCAGGGGGCAATGTGATTGTGTAATCTGCATAATAGTAAACCACCCAGGTAGTGCTTTCCTTTTTGTGAAAATACATTTAAAGGTGTTGTTAAACCTCATCCTACATCTTATCCATAATGGCTTCATATGAAGCCCATTCCATACACTCTTGGTAGGAAGCCGTCACTAAAATTTCTGCCAACAGAAGTTTTATTATGAAAACATATTCCTTGAGAAGACAAAATCAGTGTTTGTTCACCTAAATATGCCAGATTTAACAGTCTAATTGTCAGGGTTGAGATCAAGGTTCTGACAGTGCAGGCTGGTTCACATTCCTTGTAGTATTTAGGCACCTCAACCTGTGTCTTCACATGTGCATTTATGCTGTGGCAAAGCAGCTTTCTGTAGGGCTGCAATGTTGTGGTTGCCTCCCATTCTTCTCCTTGGACCTTAAGGAAATGTTTCAAGGGGGATAAGAATGGTTTCAATGTCTTCATGAAAAAATTTACTTCATCCTTTCTTCCACAACATTCTTGATTTTAGATTAAAAACAAAAAAAATAAGCCCTAGGAGTTGACTTGTGAATCAGATAATTTCATTTAATCCTAAACATATATATTTAGTAAACCTATACTGAGCCAAATGTCTGACTATACTTCTATTGTACATTATTGGTACTGTGGGTCACTGGAGATTTGAAGTGCGTGTCTGCCCATCCCCTGGACTTATATCATTTTGTTTCCATGTTGTTGTTGTTGTTGTTGTTGTTCAGTCATTCAGTCATGTTCGACTCTTCGTGATCCCATGGACCAGAGCTCGCCAGGCCTTCCTATCCACCACTGCCTCCCGGAGTTTGGTCAAATCCATATGGGTTGCATCGATGACACCGTCCAACCATCTCATTCTCTGCTGTCCTCTTTTCCTTTTGCCTTCAGTCTTTCCCAACATCTGGGACTTTTCCAAGGAGTCCTCTCTCCTCATGAGGTGGCCAAAGTACTGGAGCCTCAGCTTCAAAATCTGTCCTTCCAGTGAACATTCGGTGTTGATTTCTTCCAGGATGGATAGGTTTGATCTCCTTGCAGTCCAGGGGACTCTCAAGACATGTTTCCATGTTATTGTCTGTCAAATAAGTGCTTGTCACAGAAGATAAAGATCAAGAACAAAATGAAATATATTAGCGATAATATTTTATCACTATAAACAATTAAAAATGTATTAATAATTCCATCAGTCACTTCAATTAAAATCATTAAAAAACAGCCAGTTGAACAAACAGAAACATCTACTGTGCTATAATAACAGCTGGTTTGTGAAATAAAAGTGCTCTCCAAATTATATTGTCTTTGACGTGTGGAGAAACATCATCTGAGATGGGGTTTGGCAGGCCAAGGAGTTCCAGAACCTGGAAGCAGGTACCAAGAGGGCTCTCTCTCTCTCTCATATCCCTGCCAACTGTGCTTCAGAAGCTGGCAGGCTAGAAGGAAAGACCTCTCTGGATGCAATTCAAAGCCCTACAAGCTCACATCTGAGACATCAGTCTCTCAGATAACTTGGTCCCCAAGGGGGTGATGCGTTGTAAGCCATAACTGGCACTACGAGATGCCAGAGAATGGACCAATAGCTAGTGAAGTTGTTCTGACGTGGGAGGCAGCTGCTCAACAGTCCCAATCAGGAATTTAAGCAAGATGCAAGCAAATGTTCAGTGTGGATAGGCTCTAAGGTATGTGGCACTATGCCCACGTCTGAAATCTCTGAAACAAGCCTCAGTAATTCAGAAACCTTCCTGGCCACTGCCAAAACGTGAACATCTACATTTAAAGATGAACCTTCCCCCCCCTAAGCCACTGGGTGCAGTGCCTGCTAGGTAAATGCCAACCGTTTATAATGGATGGAATGCCAGGTAAATCTTGTCCTCCAGTCATGCAAAGAACTGGGCTACTCACTTAATAGCCGTGGGGTGAAGTTGGCAAAATCAGCATGTGATTTCTGACTGGCACAGTCCACAGAAAATAACAGGCAGCAGCATCCCTATATTTGTGTACTCTATGCCTCTAAAAATGTGGTATGAAGACTAAATGTTAACTGCCCTCAGTGCTCTTGATGTTTGCCTGCAACTGGGCAAAAATTACCCAATATATTCATTAATTGTACTGGGATGTTCCTGACACAAAGAAGAAGAAGAAAGAACAAAGATGATTTGTACAATTGTGCAAATTTGTTTCCTAAAACCCAGATATTTGTTATATCCATAGCAGCATGCATGCATGGCAGCATAATTCTGGTACAAGAATTTGTGACTACTTGATATTCCCCCCAATTTTTAAAAATGCACCCCATATCAAAAGTACTTATGACCTTTAACCTTTAGACTTCAGGTGATTATAAAGCATGAATATTGTGCTGGATTATCTTCAGTCTATTAAAGCCAGATCAGGAATCTACACATGGAGGCCAGAAATGCAAATTATAGATAGCTCACACTTCAAACAGCTGATTATGTGTGAGTATCTCAGTAGGAGCTTCTATCAACCATTGGATTATGCCAATTATTTTGTGCTGTTCAGGATTTAAGTTTCTTCGAAGTCTAATTTTTCAAACATGAAAGATCACCTCAGTAATGTCTCATCAACACTAATGTTCTTTCAACATGAAATATCAGCTCTCTGTAATGCCTTTTTATGTCCTGAGAAGTAACGGAAAGTATGGTGGCCAAGCTGGCTAAGCTCAAGAACCAACAGTGTGCTTTTCCATCAGTCTTGTTAATGAAATGTTAGCAGAATGTGTTAACCTAATTTCCCATTATACTTGCAAATTAAGTTTCCGTTTTACCATTCTGTCACATGCTAAATGCAAGATATGCAGGTGGGGAAAAAATCACATGTTCAGACAGATATCTTTTTACCATGCAGTGCAGCACTTCTGAAAAAAAAATCTGATAAATATATAATCAAATCTGACTTGTGGAGAAGGCATGTGAAGACTTTAGGATCTTGCCCCAAAGATCTTGACTTTTCTATTTCAACAGTGTGGTACAGGTATATAACAAGGGGAAAAGAAAAAAGAAGAGGCAAGGAGATGCACACATACACTGTACATCCTGAGTTTTCCACAAAGCTGACAATGGAAGAAGACAGTTATTTCAATTTTTTTTGGTCTGGGAACTGTGAATAGAGAAAAATGGTTGTTTGTGGTGATTTATGGTCCTTGGGTAGGTACGAAACACAAACTTTCTGAACTTGTTAAAAATGAACCATGAACTGTCAGTACACTGATGACACACAGCTCTGTCTCCGCCAAATGCATCTGGGAGTACACAAGACTAGATCTCTGTCTCCTAATACCACTCCCCTGCACCTGTCCCTTGAAGTACCCTGGTTTTAAGCCTGGAGATTACACATCGCCATCATGGTTTGAAATCTGTGATGGACTTTTCCTCCAGGAAGAAATGAAAAAAGAAAAGAAGGTGGCATTCTTCACCACTGCCACACATTGGGTAGACACCTTCATTGAGCTGTCCACTAACTGTAACACACCAAGATGTCTTTCCTGATCCGTCACGGATAGCTCAGAACCCATGAGTTGATAGATAAAGTTTGATTTTTTTTTGCCGCAACATGCATTACTTTACATATTCCTACATTGAAACACATTTGCCATTTCGCAACCCATTTTCCCAGTTTGGAGAGATTCTTCTGGAGCTCTTTACAATCTTCTCTGGTGTTCACCATCCGGAAAAGTTTCACGTCATCCACAAATATGGCCACCTCACTGCTTATCCCTGTTTGTAGGTCATTTATGAACAGATTGAAAAGCACCAGTCCCAGGACAGATCCCTGGGGCACACTATTTTTCACCTCTCTCCATTGTGAAAATTGCCCATTGCCACCTATCTCTCTTTCCTGGATCTCAACCAGTACTCAGTCCATAAAAGGACCTGCCCTCTTATGCCCTGACTGTGCAATTTTCTCAGCAGTCTTTGGCGAGGGATTATGTCAAAAGCCTTCTGAAAATCAAGATAGACAATATTCACCAGTTCACCCAAATCCACATTCCTGTTCACCGTTTCAAAGAATTCTAAAAGTTTTGTTAGGCAAGATTTACCCTTACAGAAGCCATGCTGATTTTCCCTCAGCAAAGCTTGTTCTTCTTTCTCTTGGATAAGGCTTTCCACCATCTTTCATGAGACAGACGTAAGGCTAACCGGCCTGTAGTTTCCCAGGTCCCCCCTCCTTTTTTTAAAAAAAAATGTGTGGTATCTGCTATCCTCCAGTCCTCCAGCACTATGGCTGACTGGCTATTTTAAGAGACAAGTTACATATTATTTATTTATTTTATTTATTTATTTTTGCAATTTATATGCCACCCACTACCCAAAGATCTCTGGGTGGCTTCCAATCAAAGAATTAAAACAGTTAAGGGCAGTTAAATATTACCATTAAGGGATCCACAATTTCATTTCTCATTTCCTTAATAACCTTTGAGTGGATGCCATTGGGGCCCAGTGACTTGTTGATCTTCAATTTATCAATTAAACCTAAATCACCCTCTATTTTAATCTGTATTTGATTGAATTATTTAGTCAAGAGAGGCCGTTCAGGCAGCGGAATCTGCCTGAGTGCCTCCCTAACATCTGCTGCCATGTCCTCCTCCTCTTCTTCCTCCATTGTTGTGCATGGCATGCTCTGCACATGTGTGGTGGTCTCACTTCATCAGGGAGATCAGCTGGGCCACAAGTGGGCAGTACTGGGGCTTCTGGAAGGCTGCCTTGCCATGAGGGGCAATGGTACCATTTCCCTGCAGGGTGAGCTCCAGTCAATTGTGGGACACATTGTGTGGGTGGGGAAACAGCACCAGGCAGTTTGGGGAAGAATAGAAAGCCAGAGATGCCCCCTCCATCTTCTCTCATCTTTCAGAACCCAAAATTCGTAGCAGTGCCCTTGCCAGGACTTTAAAAGAAACAATGCTTGACTTCTGTTGTGTGAGAAGTTTATGGTGTGTGTGTGGGGGGGGGCATTTTGCTACAAGATTTTGCTTGTGGTGCCCCCTCTGCTGAGTGGGCCGTCTATATTATACTGAGCATCTTCTAGAGGTAGCTACAGTGTAAAATTGGTGTTTAAATGTATGTACTGTACCTGTTATAAATTTTTCTTCTGTACACTTCACTCTCCATTTCCTTGAAAGCCATCATGTATGTTCAATAAGAGGCAATTTTGTAATTAGTTGGCATTACAAATGTTTTGGGGGGGGAAAGCTTTTGTGCTTGTATTATTTTAAAGACAATTTTGCAGAGATACATGACAGTTTCTTTCTTTTGTTTATGAAATAACCATACTTGCTGAAAGATTTTCCTCATTAATTATCTTATTTTATAATCCTTGAATTGCCTGGCTCAAAAATTATCTTTGTTTCAGAATAACCTGGCAGCTGTTCCTGCATCTAACAGCTAGCTAGGAGGGCAGCATTTCCAACATAAACCTGCTCTCAGTGAAAAATAAACACAATGAAAACTGACATAATTGAGACCCAGGGCAATTCACCATGTACACTCCTGCTGTCAAACTGCAAGAATGTTAAGAACAGGGTAACTGTGTTTGTGACAAGCTAGGAACTTAGGAAATTGTCTTGTACTGAGTTGAACTAATGATCCATATATTTGTTTCTTTCTTGTCAACACTGAGTGACAGCAGCTCAATAAGTTTACAGGCAGTAGCTTTTCCAGCCCTTCTAGAAGTTTCCAGGAATTTGAACCTGGATTTTATAGCATTCATATTTCTGCTCCACTCTTGAGCTACAGTCCTTTCTCTACTGAAAATAAGAGCATAGGTTTGAATTAAGCATGTTAGCACTGGACTTGCTACTTCTTTCATACTGTACTAAGGAAGTTAATTATGGAAAGAGACCACATATCTTACCCCCAACACCTTTCACTGTGTAGTAGGTTGCACTGAAATAATGGTACAATATATTTCTCTGTCTTTTCCCTTCCCCTTTATAGTGCTATCAACAGGTATTTTTTATTTTTTTTTAAAGTGTCTTGAGAACCAAAGGAGAGTATGGAAGTATTGAAAAGGGGAGATATTCTAGTTCTTTATTTAAATATTGCGAAAGCAAGGTTCGCAATCTTAACGTCTCATCCATGTTGCTTTGTTCTGGGTGGATCGTGTCAATTGATCCCAAACATAATAACCTTTATAGCATGGTAGTGTTCTAAGTGTTCTTGACCAAGAAGTACCTAATTTCTTTTTTCTGGTATTGCTGATATGTTCTGCTACATGCACTTTAAGAGCTCTTCATGCTCCTCCCCACTCTGTGAAGCTTTTTGTAGGGTAGGGAGATCCAATGGCATATATATCAACAAAGTATGCATTCAAAGTGATACTTTGCCTCATGCTATAACTGTTTCAGTGATATGGACTGCAGCCATGGTCATTTGCATAGCTATCTTGACTGTAAAAGCAAGGGCCATGATGGCATTATCCTTTTGGGAAAGATTCCGCCAGTAAAGTGCTGGAACACACCTGTGTATTATCTCAAAACTCAGCCCTGATAAGCATATTCTTTCTTTCTTTCTTTCTTTCTTTCTTTCTTTCTTTCTTTCTTTCTTTCTTTCTTTCTTTGTCCTTTTGAAGTCAATCAGATGTTTCGGCTGGCAACCGTGTATATTTCTCATAATGTGCAGATTTTTCATTGTAGCTATTGCATTAATTGTCACTATCCTTGCACAACACTTCAGTATCCTTTTGTTAATGAAATCTTTCCTTCACTCTTGGTATAAGAAGTAGAGATGGGCACGAATAAAAAAATGGCATTTTGGTTTTTCATTTTTCGTTGAGAGGTCCGTTTCGGTTTGTTTCCGTTTTTCGTGAATCTTTGGAAAAAGTTCGTTTTTGTTTTTTGTTTTTTGTTTCTACCCGCTTTTTGCACAATTTTAAAAGCATTTCCATGCGTGGGCGTCCCCCAACGCCCCTGATCAGAGGGAAAACACTAAAAAAAATGGATGCTGGCAGAGACACAGTATAGACTAGGTACGCAGGGAGGCTGCAAAGGCAGCGGCGGGCGTTGCCCAGGGTGCAAGGCAGCTGTAGAGTGACTGCACTGCGGGGCAGGGGAGGGTACTCACCGAGAGGTAAGCACACATGCACACAGGGGGGCTGCAGGACTGAAGCTAGAGTCGCAGAGACAGCAATCCCACCCTAACTCCCACTGGAGACTACAAGGAGGACGGGGGCTGCCAGAGCTTTTTATGTCCTCTGTCAATTTATGCCAGACCTGCCCAGTCTGCAACCTGGGCATGCTATTGGTTGAACATGATCCCATCACATGGCTTGCCTCCATTTTGTGGCTGGCGACATCCATGTTGTCATCCTTAAAGGGAAAAGAAAAATACATCGCGATGGGAGAAGACAAAAACAATTTTTTTAAGGACCCCAACCCCCTGGTAGGTAATAATTTCAAATAATTATCGCATTATCGCTGCATTTTTTGGATGTCCAGGGCGTTTTAATACCCAAGAAATCAATATTAGGCATCTGGGAGCCATTTTGGATCGATGTCCCCTAACTCCCCTTAAAGGAAAAAAATACAGCGATCTGAGAAAAGACATAAATGCACATTTAAGGACCCCAACCCCCCTGGTAGGTATTATCAGACAGTATAAATAATTATCGCTGAGTTTTTATGGATGTCCAGTGCGTTTTTTAACATTTAAAACAGCTCATTTCATTGTGCGTCGCCATTAACGAAAACGAAACGTAACGAACCCAATTTTCGTGGTTCTGTTCGTTTCATTCCATTTCCATCACAATTTTCATTAGTCGTTTTGTTACGTAACGGAACAAATAACAGATAACGGATAACAGAAACGAAAAAATGTTCATTTCGTGCCCATCTCTAATAAGAAGCATCACAATATAGTTAATAAAGGTATCAGATACTGTTGGCCCAGTAATGAACAACAGCAAGGGCATTTGGGGCATTTAGCATCAATTCTTCTATGGTTAGTTCTGGGGGCTGTAGAGTACACGGAGATAGGTGCGAGTTTGTATTCCTCTTCACCACACTTGGAAATGACTTTGTTGATGCAGAGCCACAATTTGGGGGGGATTCCATCCATTTTAATAGGTAGGTATCAATGGGATTGAATTCAGGCAGGCAATATTTATTCTACACCTTTCATTGAGTGGCATGTCCACTCATTTTGCATGCACCAAACCATCACATGCTGCAGAGTAGTACAGGTGAAAGCTACATAGTTCTTAAAGTCTGTGACTGTGTGCCCCAGCTGGATCCTAACACCATCAAATGATATGGTTTAGGGACAGGCACTAACTATGGTTTGTTTGTTTTTAGGTTCATACCCAAGGAAATGCCCACCCAACCCTATCCTCCCATTGCCTCCCTACCTTGTCTTGAAGCTAGACCTGCTGCCACAACCTCCACCCCAAGAGGCAACAGGCCCAGCTCCTTGCACAAAAGCCAGTCCTGCTGCCTTTGTGCCTGCACCCACTGCTCAGCTGACAGGCAGGCAGCTCCACAGAAGCAGCAGGTCTGGCTCCTTGAAGCCGGGCCTGGTGTCTTTATTCCTGGGCCTGACACTCAGCTGATTCTGGCAATGTTTCTTACAAGCTAGTGTATGACATGATGGGGAAGACCAAGAAGGACCAAAGTGAGCTTATACAAATGCCATGATTAAATCCATTTTTAAATGTTGTCCGTGCCTTAGACAAATTGATTTCATTAAGATGAATAATTAACTGATAATCACTCAAAACATCAAAATCCAGGCAGTGCTCCCCCAAACAACCATCTACAGGTTGCTGTGATGAATTACTGAAGATGGGATTTCCATCTGACTTGATTCAGAATCATAGTTCTCTGGGTGTTCACACAGTATATATTTGCTAGACCTATCATTAGACAGAGTGAAGTAATGAGGCAGTTTATTTATTTATTTATTTATTTATTTATTTATTTATTTATTTATTTATTTATTTATTAAATTTATATACCGCTCCATCTAGCTACATGGCTACTCTGGGCGGTTTACAAGCTGAACAAAAATCAAACCATAAACAGTAAAATACAATATAACAAATAAGCACAGGTACAGTATATAAATAAAAACACTGTAAGTAGTAAATAATATGCATATAATATATAACAACAGCATAAAACAGGAGCAAGATGGAGTACAGATAAAAGCAAATAAATATATAATAATAATCATTAGAACAGATTAATATCCGGGGAAAGCCTTTTTAAATAGCCACGTCTTTAGATTCTTCTTAAAGACTGTGAGGGAAGGTGCCAGACAGATCTCAGGAGGAAGTTGGTTCCAGGGCCGAGGGGCCGCCACTGAGAAAACCTGATTTCTCATCAAAGATTTACGGGCCTCCTTCAGCGACGGCACCCTCAAATGTCCTGCCTGAGGTTATCGCAGTACTTTGTGGCAGGAGCCGTTCTGCCAGATGCTGGCAGTGACTACAAGGTGCATAGTTGTTGGCCTTTGATACAACAATTTAATTTAACAACCACCATGCACCAGGAATTCCTGCCTACCGGGATGCGCAGATAGGACAGAACTGGAAGAGTTAGGAACTGAAGGGATATTGACACACATGACTGTGGGCAAAAATAGACAAACAACAGCATCTCTTGCAGAAGTTGGTTGGATTTGTGTTTATGCTATAATTTTAAAACTGAGAAGGAAGATTGATTTGATTACACTCAGGAGAAGGAAGATTGATTTGATTACACTCAGGATTAATAGAATCGGTATTAACAGAGTGTACAACATTGAATGTATAGCTCTGCAGATATTTGTTTAATTATCATACTACTTATCTGCCCAATAACAAAAGTACAGGTATGTAGCACTTACATGACACCATGTAAACCTATACATGTCTGATATAGGGCTGTGCTCTAAGATTAATATGTAGATTTGTAATGGTGAATAAACTGAACCTTTACCTACTTGACAGCTTAGAAAGTTTGAGCTGTCATGGAGGCACGTGCCAGCTGAACAATGGAAACTTGGGAAAGCCAAGACAGTAAGTTGTTTTTTTGTCCCAATAGATAACATTGGCTGGTGGAACCTTTTCTTCTAGTTGGGTTTTAGACAGTCTTAGTGGTTGGCTTATTTCAGGCAGCATTCTTTGTTAGAATGAAATGTGATCTTATTAAGTAGTTGGAAAAGATAGCAGCGTGAACTCTAACAAGCACCACTATTGTTGCTCACCTGCTACAAAGAGTTCATGATCTGTTTGCATAATTCTGCATTTTCACTCCTTTTTAAAGAAAGGTACCCAGTGTGCCAGTGTGGTTCAGTGAACAGAGTAACTCATTAGACCTGGATTTTGTATCTACACTTGGCCATGGCAATTTATGGTGTGTGTGTGTGTGTGTGTGTGTGTGTAATTGGTAAAGCCATACCTTAAATGTCTCACTTACATTGAAAGTTCTATTAGACCTGCCATGAGTTAGTTCTGACTTGACAATACATAACGCACAACACACATTTATGTCAATTGATCTGATCTCTCCTGTTTCAGTCTTTTGCACCATCTTAGCTGTTTCAGTGAGGGCAGTTTGAGTTTGGAGGTGTTTTGGACTACAGCCCACAATTCTTTATCACTGGCCTCAGTCACTGATAGGAGTCATGGCCCAGGGCATCTAGAGGGGAAATTTCCCTCTTCCTACTGTACCAGGTTGTTTGTCTCTCATTGTGTTTTCCATGACTTGTAAGCATTGGGAAGATCTTGAGTTGGCCATTCCGAAGTACACATCTCCTATGAGACATATCCTTGGACTCTGGAAAAATGACGATGAGAGAACAATACCATCCACCATGGCAGAATCTGTTCCCATCATCATCATCATCATCATCATCATCATCATCATCATCATCATCA
>JAHTLZ010003399.1:11006768-11023985 GCA_023846285.1 Phrynocephalus versicolor | reverse complement strand
GCTAGTTTGGAATTAAAAGTTTCAGCATTTCTTAAGGAGTGGAGGAGAACTTATTTGCCATGCAAGCCCACCATGCATCACATTGGCTGGATGCCAATATCCCCCAGCCAGCATGTTGGTCATGTTGGCTGATATTGTAATGGAGACTGAAGTACAAAATTATTTCCAAGCATGATTGGTTGTTTAAAGGCTTTTGCTAACTAACCATTCTGTTCTTTTTTTCCTCCCAGAATACCCTTTCGTTCCCAGTTCTTTATTTAGAGATCAGGCACCTGCTGCTTTAAATCTTGCCAAACGTGAATCATCCCTGCTCTTCCCAAGTCCCCTTCCTCTTTTCTTTTCTTTACATTCTGCCATTATCTCCTCTCCTGCAAGACATCAGTCATTCAACTTCATTTGCTGTCTCAAATGCAAAATGAGAAAAACAGACAAGCAGCTGTCATGGCCAAGCGGAATGCACTTTAAATGAGTATAACACAAACAGATCATGATGTTCATCTGTTTTTAGTGAACTTTATAGATAACAGCATTAACTGTTCTGATCTCAGTTGACTTTGGGTTATATATGTGCAGGTAGATTTGGTCTAGTGTTTTCATTTAGAGGACGCGATATTTGCAGGAGAAAAGGGTGCCACTGTAAACACTGAATATATTATGGCTCCATCACTGGAAGGAACAATACGTGGAAGCCCCCTAATCCATCCTGTGCCCAAATAAGGTACACACATCAGAAACTGACCCGTGTGTCCCCAAAATTGTCAAGGGTCCATGTTGTATTCATTTGTTTCTGGTTCTCTGTAGATTCCATTCTCGTTATTGGAGAAAAGCAAATGGCAGGCTGGGTGATATATTGAATGGTACAGGCACAATAACGGGGCTTCTGGTTAGGGCAGCAGCAATTGCATATGTGGGTTCCCTTTTATTTTTACCTTTTTCCTCTTCTTTTTTCCATAAGTCCAGGAGAAAACTCCTAATGACTTCCTGAAGGAGTCACCAGGAAGGAAATAAGAGAGAATCTTTAATTGGGCAATGGACACATCCTTCTTTGAATGCTTCTTAAAAGGTGGATTCTGTTTCCATCCATTTGTTCTGGTATTTCCTATCATTCTTGTTTCTTGTATCTGAAATTAGTGGAGTTGTGGCCACAAGACTTCAAATATTCAGTTAGTGAATTTTCAGAAGAGAATGCAAGTACAATGCATTTTCAATGTAAAATAATATTTTCCTTCATCTTCCTGACATTCCCTTCTCTTTCTTCATGCCTAATCATGACATATGAATACCAGATTTAACACGAGGAATTATGGATGTGCTGCTCCACTTTCTTAAGCCCCCAGGTTCCACCCCTTTGTCATCTTGGAAATACAGAAATACCCCTCACTCAGGGGTAATACACATGTATTTGAAGACAGTGCACATTCCCAAAGGATTACCTACTGCAAGTTTGTGGAAAGCATTGAGGTTTGCCATCTTCTTCCTAATTTTTAGGAATACGTACTCAAAATATTGGTGTCATTTTTCATAGAATCGTTTCCTATTAACTATGCTAGATGCCTTTCATACTGTTACTTAGGAACTACTGCAGATTCCTTCTTCCTGATTTCAAAAATAAGTATCAAAAAAACTGAAAGGAAAGCTTTTACAATATTTTAGGTCCTTGTTGAAAGTGGAAGAAAGTGTCAACTGTTTTCTTGAAGTTTTTCTCTTCTTTCTCCTCCTACCTCAATTACTCTTATAGTCAAATTGCACAAGATGTTGAGTCTTTAATGAGAAGGTGGTATATTTACCACTGGCAATGTGATTTCTTCAGTGCCTCCTAATGGAACTTAATCAGGCTCATATGAACCTTTCATTTATCACCAGAGAAAGAACTAATTTGCAACATTCAGAGGTCAAAAAAGCTGATCTTCTTGTTTAGTTTGACCCAAAGTAGTTTTTTCCAGAAATGGGCCACTGAATGCAACCTTTCCAGTCTCAAGAAAAGAGCCAGCCTGTGTTGTCTTGGGCAAGCTATAAGGATCCAAAGTGCTCTTATAACAGCAAATCACATCTGAGTACATTACACCTTGGAAACTCTGCAAAGGTCATCATGAGTATGAATAGACAACACAGAATTAATTAATTTGTAGAATATAAAGATTTAAACAGTTTGATAGTCAAAAGACTACCTTCTTCAATCCTAATCAACTTTGCTCTTCCACAACTCAGAAACACTACTAGGCTCCCCATCAGTCAATATCAACTTGGCAGCATATAACTTATACAATGTGGCACACATAATCCATTGTGTTTATAGGGAAATACTGTTGGAATGCAACCTGCGTGGGCGAAGGGCTTGTAGCTTTGGATGCAGATACAGGGCAAGGATATGATTTTTCAGGATGAATTTCAGAAAACACATTCACCAAACGGTATATTATCCAAATCACTCTCAAAACTACATATTAATTTTAACTCCCAAGTCTTACATAACCTGAAAGTTTATAATTTGTACTTTTAAAAGTTGTGAATACCTATAATTTATTACATAATTAAAAAGGAGGAGGAGGAGGAGGAGGAGGAGGAGGAGGAGGAAAATGAATTAATATAGTGGGATGATTTTTTTTCCATTCTATCACTGATTTCATTTTGGCTCTTGATCTAATGACTGAATATCACAGTTTAGGGATTGTACAGTTTAGATCTCTATCTGGTTAAAGTAAGCAGCTACATTTGAGCACATTCTCCTTCAAAGAACACAGCAGATATCAGTGAGATGCAGAAATCATGTATGAAAATTCACTGGCTTCCTCTATGGCCAAACATCTAGGGTTCTAAATCAAATGTCCTGCTGGGACACCAAAGAAATTCAGATTAGACCCTCTCCTTTTACCAGTATTTTCAAAAGAGGATGAGCATGCCTGTTTATTTCTCTCATATGTAAAATTGTTTGACTATATAAGATAATGGCCAGAATATGTGATGGCGATAATTCAGAATGTATGTACGCAGTTAATGCCAGGACAGCCCTGTATCTATAGAAACAAATTCTCTCTCCATGAGTAGATGTCAATACCAGCATGATCCTTAACAGCAACAAAGTACCAGGGCAAGGAATGTCAGAAGACAAGACTATAGTGTGGGTGAGCTCTGACAGAAGACAAAAAATAATAATAAACAAGAAACAGACAGAATCACCATGCCCGGGCATTTTAAAGATTAACAAATAACTTATGGTGTCAGCATTTGTGGATTACAATCCACTTCTCAAACTTCAATGCCTTTGTATAACCACCTTGGAGAGAAAGGTGAAATAGAAATGTTTAATAAATAAAATAAATAATAAAGATGCCACATTACTGTTGTTTTCATCATTGTTGTTTTGTTTGTTTTGTCACTTCTGTTTTCCCTCATGGGGAGGAAACCTGCAGGTTACAAATTATCTCCCCCACCAACGCAAAGTATGTGTGTGCAAATAAATGCACACAGTTCTAAATGCATATCTTTGAAAGATACACACACACACACTTTAGTTAATAGGAGAAAAGTGTCCCAAACATTATGAGAAGCATACTAGAAACAGATGGGCATTTGGAAAAGTGCATCCCAAAATACACATGAGAGAAAAGAAAACCCCAAGCTGTCCCAGAGAAATGTGACAAATTCATAACGGAGAGATTTTCATATTCGTACACCCTAGTATTTACTTAGGGGTGTATGGAAGCCTCATAAACTGCAATGTCCCTGAAAATAAGTGTGCTTTTTGCAAAACATTCTGCTCCAAGTCTGTCATGTTGTGCTTCCAGATTTCTTGTTAGGAAAAAAAATCACGAGATTGGAGGAGAAATGCAAACAGCTACAATTTTTTTTTTCCCACAGGTCACTAAGCAAACTGATCACCTTCAGGTTCCAACATCCTGTGAGAGTTGAGTTTGGAATGCGTCCTCCACTGCTATTAAATATCAGGGGTTGCTCACTTATTGCCTGGTGCTTTGTAGCTTAGGTCTGCGTGTGAGTTATAGAGATTGATCAGAACCGTGTCCTACTAGTTAATAAGAATGAAAAGCCTTTAGCACGTAGCATTTTCTCATTCTGAAAACATTACTTTAAAGATAAATGTCAGTGTATCTTCTGGTTAGGAGGAATATAAGGAACCTTTAACCTTTAGATCCAGACATTTTGGATCCTAATTGCTGCAAATTGCTGACTCTTGGCCATGCTGCACGGGCTGAGGGACACTTTAAAGCCAAAACATCTGGAGAGTCAACCCATTACCAAATACCGACTTTAATGCCTTTTCAGAATACTCATGTTTCTGGAAATATGGCCAAATATAAAATAAAACAATTAAAGATTGGGGAAGCATTAGTGCTCAGCTTCTACATGGCTTCATGGCACCCTGGTATTATCTGCCAGAATGAAGCATCACCGAAAGCAGTTATTTCTAGGATGCACGGTGATGCAGTTCATTCTGTGCTACAATGGCGATCCATGCAATTTCCAGGGATTTCTAAGACTGTCATAAAATAGGTTTAAAAGGCAGTTAAGATAATTATGCAGCAGGACAGGAGGAAAGAGACATGTTGCTAGGGAATGTGTAGGATTGCCAGGTTTGTTCTAAGCTTACTAATGGGACAGATGAATAACCATTATACCTAAGTGGATATGTTATACAAGAAATTGACTTGGGTCACCTACTACAGGTAGGAAATTATCTTTCTACTTCTAAGTATTGTGGTAGAATGAATGCTGTGTCCGCAGTGGCATTTACACACATGACAAACATGCCATATGTAGGAACATGAAACATATAACTTCATAGGCAATTCCCTCAGGCCAGCAGGGACTTGTAGTCTCAATAGAGCCAAATTGAGGGTGGGAAGAAAGGGAGTGGTCAAGGACTAGGCTGCTTTGTTTGACATGCTGGGTGTTAAACTGTATCCGGGACTTTGAAGCAGTCTTAACACCAGCCTGCCTCCTGATACCATCATCTGCCTCCTGATTCCATCTCACCAAGAAGATTCTCAGCATCTGATAGGCTACATTCTCTATCAAGATTGCATTTTTGGTACAATGCTTTGATAAAGATAGCAAGTTGCTATTGAAAGCTTAGCTTACTTTTTTTTGTCTTAGTAGTGACCAATAAAGGTATCATCTAGCCTACTTTTGAATTCATAGGTAATAGTTTCATATGTTAGTGAAACCTGTTTCAAAAACAACAATTAATTCCATGAAGGTGAACAAAGCCATTACTTAAGAATTCTTAATTGTTGCCAAAGAGTTCCAGTCTTAGATGTTCTTATGAATGTGTACCCAGGAGGAACTTGGGAACTATTTGGATGAGTAATTTAAACTGTGGTTGTGATTTTGGGATGGGGGGACTGTTTATTTTTACAAATTACTATTTTGTAAACTGGCAATCACAACAGAAAGAACAAAAATAAAAAAAACTGCTCTGCTAATAATAGTATTGGATTGGTTCCAGACTAAGAGCTACATCCGGTTTCAGTTCCAAGCACAGGATGAAAGTGAGGTTGTTGTACTCTGGACATATCATGAGAAGACAAAACTCCCTGGACATGACAATCATGCTGAGAAAATTCAAAGACACCAGGAAGAGGGGGAGAAAGAAAGACCAAAGATGAGATGGATTGACTTAACACAGACCTGAGCAGGACTGTTAATAATTTCGAGGTCACCAATTCATAGGGTTGTTGCAAACTGGAAGTGATTTGAAGGCATATAACAACAGGAGACCAATTGAAGTCAATAGGATTTATGTAAGTGCTGAGTAACAAGTCATTGTTTCATTGTGTCTGTTCTAGTTCAGGTTCAAGTTTGGTTTAGTCTTAAGTCATGTAGTTGAAGTTTGGTTCCAAAGGGGAAAAATATTTTTATTTATTTATTTATTTATTGCACTTCTATATCGCACCGTTTTCCAGAGGGACTCTGGGCGGTTTACAGATTTTAAAAAATCATATAAAACAGTAATAAAAACATCAGTAAAAGGACAGCAGTAAGGGCAAGAGAGGGGAAACCCTCAACAAGAAGCAGCGGGCACAAAAAAAAATTAAATAGAGATAAGGTCACCATAAGCCTCCTTAAAAAGCAAAGTTTTTAAAGCCTTTTTGAAGGTGGGCAGGGACAATGCAAGGCGCAACGCACTCGGTAGATGATTCCATAATGAAGGGCCAACAACTGAGAAGGTGCAGTACTGCGTTGCTGACTTCTGCGCCTCCCTAGGGGTGGCCACCCTGAGTGAGTGCGCCCACAACATTCGAGTGGGCCTAACCTCTGTTGATCTCTGAGAGATACGTTCCACCAGCTATTCAGGTCCCAAGCCGTGGAGGGTTTTGAAAACCAAAACCAAGACCTTGAACCATATCCGGAGAGCCACGGGCAGCCAATGCAAGCGGGCCAGAACTGGGGTGATGTGGTCATATTTGTGAGCACCCACCACCAGCCTGGTTGCTGCATTCTGTACCTATTGGAGTCTTTGGACCAGGGTCAAGGGCAATCCCACGTAGAGTGTGTTGCAGTAGTCAATCCTCTAAATCACGAGGGCCTGCACAACTGTTCTCAGGGAGGACTCATCGAGATACGGGCGGATCTGGGCGATCCTGCGGAGTTGGAAGAAAGCGGTCCTGGAGACTGCCATCACCTCGGCTTCCAGGGAGAGGGCTGAGTCCAGGACCACGTCCAGATTCCTAGCCCTGTCTGTAGGCTGGAGGGAAACTCCCCCCAGACTAGAGAGGGGGCCATTGTACCTGGATGAGGGCGCCCCGAAGAACAGAACCTCGGTCTTCTCCGGGTTGAGTTTGAGCCTGTTGGTCCTTGTCCACTCCAAGACCATCTCCAGACACAGATCGAGGGAGTGAACTGCCTCCACTGCAGAAGAAGAAAGGGAGAGATAGAGCTGAGTGTCATCAGCATACTGATGACAGCGAACTCTAAATCTCCCGATGACCTCCAACAGCGGCCTCATGTAAACATTGAACAGTATAGGGGAGATTGCCGACCCCTGGGGCACCCCACAAGGGGGCGTCCAAGGAGCCGACAATTCATCTCCCAACTTAACCCGCTGGAGCCGGCCATCAAGGATGGATCGGAGCCAGCAGAGTGCTGAGCCCCCGATTCCCGCCTCGGCAAGCCGGTCCAGTAGGTTACCGTGGTCGACAGTATCAAAGGTAGCTGACAGATCAAGGAAAACCAACAGGGAGGAACACCCCCTGTCGGCCTCCCTGAGGAGGTCATCCTGCAGAGCGACCAGGGCAGTTTCAGTGAACAAGTTGGTCATGACTTAAGTCCCATGAATTTCAATAGAAACCAAGTGAGTCTAGCTTAGTCTGGTTCCAGTCCACAACACTTTTCTTTGTATTGTTCAGTCAGAGGGGTCTTAAGGTTAACTGAACTGAATGAGCACGTCTAGACTATTGTGTAGGCTGGCAGCAGCATTACCCTAAACAGAGAGTTTTCAAATAGCAAGTTCTGGTGTACAAGTGCAAGACCTGATATAGACATAATTATTTGGGACAATCTAGAATCTTTCAGCTTGCATGGCTGATGGAATTCTAGGGGTTGTATTTCAGAAAGCTAACTTTTCCATGTTGTACCTAAACATCAGCATAGGCATTATCATTGTGTCAAGTGTAGATTATGTTAACTTTAACTTCAGTGCTTAAACTTTAATGGAATATGTATGCAAGATCTCATGCAGATCATCAAATCTGCTTATGAAACGGATAGCAGCAATTGTATGTTGAAGCTGAGGCCCCACGATAGAGCATTAAGCAAAATGATTTAGTAGTTAGTGTCATGAATTTAAACTGGGCAATTGTTCAATATATTACTTAATGTAAAACCTATTTTTGTTTTAGGATGTCATGGTGATAAGGAATGAAAAAGGAGTATGAAAAAATGTCTCGTTGCTTGCTAAATAAACTCATTTTTAAGAGTGAAAACAAATGTCACAGTTGTTGTCGGAGGACCTGAATCTGTTAGCAAAATTCTTTGGTTAGTATGGTACCAGCGCTGTGTCATGTCATCTATTTCACACCAGCTGTACTGAGGACCACGTGATATATCACAAATACAGTAGGACACCCATGTCCACTGGGGATTGTTTCCAAGGCCCTCATGGAAGCTGAAAACAGTAGCAAACTATATACAGTATATCACAGAAGTGAGTACACCCCCTCACATTTCGTAAATATTTTAGTGTCTCATTTCATGTGACAACACTGAAGAAATGAAACTTGGCTACAATATAAAACAGTGACTATACAGCTTGTTTAACAGTATAAATTTGCTGTCCCCTCAAAATAACACAACACACAACCATTAATGTCTAAACTGCTGGCAACAAAAGGGAGTACACCCCTAGATAACAATGTCCAAATTGGGCACAAAGTGTCAATATTTTGTGTGGCCACCATAATTTTCCAGTACTGCCTTAACTCTCTTGGGCATAGAGTTCACCAGAGCCTCACAGGTTGCCACCGGAGTCTTCTTCCATTCCTCCATGACAACATCACAGAGCTGGTGGATGTTAGAGACCTTGTGCACCTCAGCCTTTTGTTTCAGGATGTCCCAGAGATGCTCAGTAGGGTTAAAATCTGGAGACATGCTTGGCCCGTCCATCACCTTTGCTCTCAGCATCTTTGGCAAGGTAGTGGGCATGTTGGAGGTAATGTTTGGTGTCATTATCATCTTGAAATACTGCCCTGCAGCCCTGACTCCGAAGGGAGGGAGTCATGTTCTGCTTCAGTATATCACAGTACATCTTGGCATTCATGGATACCTCAATGAACTGTAGCTCCCCAGTGCCGGCAGCACTCATGCAGCCCCAGACCATGACACTCCCACCACCATGCTTGACTGTAGGCATGACACACTTGTCTTTGTACTCCTCACCTGGTTGTTGCCACACACACTTGATACCATCTGAACAAAATAAGTTCATCTTGGTCTCATTGGACCACAGGACATGGTTCCAGAAATCCATGTCCTTAGTCTGTTTGTCTGCAGCAAACCGTATGCAGGCTTTCTTGTGCATCATATTTAGAAGAGGCTTCCTTCTGGGATGACAGCCCTAGCAGACCAATTTGATACAGAGTGCGGTACATTGGTCTAAGCACTGACAGGATGACCCCAACACCACACCTTCAATCTCTGCATCAATGCTGGCAGCACTCATACATCTGTTTCCCAAAGCCAACCTCTGGATATGATGCTGAGCATGGGTACTCAACTTTTTTGGTCAACCATGGTGAGGCCTCTTCTGCATGGAACATGTCCTGTTAAACCGCTGTATGGTCTTGGCCATCGTACTGCAGTTCAGTTTCATGGTCTTGCCAATCTGTTTATAGCCTAGGCCATCTTTAGGCAACAATTCATTTTTTCAAATCCTCAGATAGTTCATGACCATGAGGTGCCATATGGAACTTCAGGTGATTAGTATGAGAGATTGAGAGCGATAACACCAAATGTGTGAGTGAGAGCGATAATACCTGAGATCTTCTGACACGAATGAGTTTCATGACACCAAGGAGTGAAAACAGGTACTTGGCTGGCACCAATTTGGACATTGTCACTTAGGGGTGTAGTGCCTTTTGTTGCCAGCTGTTTTAACATGAATGGCTATGTGTTGTGTTATTTTGAGGGGACAGCACATTTACACTGCTATACAAGCTGAATACTCACTGCTTTACATTGTAGCCAAGTTTCATTTTTTTCAGTGTTGTCACATGAAAAGATCAACTAAAATATTTACAAAATGTGAGGGAGTGTACTCACATTTATAACATAGAAAAATATATATTTTCATGTGCATTACCAGAACTGGCCACTAAAAGACACTCAATTCACCAAGAATGTGGTCAGTTCTGGTAATACATGTGAATATAGGTGTTTTTTTTTCTGGATCTTTTGATTAATATGTTTAATATTTCAATATGTGGATAAGTGAATCAGGGGATACTGGTCCCTGAAAAACTCCAGCAATGACAGTGAGATGATATCAGCACTTAAGAAATCCTCTTTTCTAATAATATGCTCTCTATAATGTATGGTTTGGCCCTGGATCTGCTTGACAATAGATTGGCAAAGTGTGTGGGATCCTAAGAGGCTGAAGGCAGCTAGTACAGGTCTTATTGGCCTGTTGATTCCAACAAACGTCACCAAAGGCTCTATTGCCTAGGAGTGATGGGAATCCCAGTTCTGCATTATCTGGAGAGCTATATGAATCCCACTCCTGCACTACAGGAGGTAAGCAAGTCTGTGTCTGGTAAATGCTTGGAATGTAGACCTGATGAAACCACATGTGGCTCCCTGTGAACTTTCCTCGGATATACGGAACATATCAGGTGAAATTCTTGGTGTGTAACAAATGCATCATGAGAATTGGCAGTATGGACATCCCCTTCTCCCTTTCTGTGGAGTGAAAGTTTTGATTTGCAAATTGCTTATGAGTCACACAGTTTGCTTGTAAAGGAGGCGGACCATCTGGTAATCATGAGCAGATGACAAAGCGGTGCATCGCCATGGCTGGTATTTCCAAATTTGTAAGTAAACACATTTTGTAACCTTGCAGATAACACTTTTTTTTCTCTACTAATGGAAAAGTTTAGATTTATGCAAAACATTGAAAAGCGTCTTGTTTGAAATGCACTTTTAAAAGCACTAGCTCAATTTTGACAGCAAAGGATTGTGAACATCAATTGACTAAGTGGAATCTGTTTCACACCATAGACAAACAGTTCTAACATTTGGAGTATTGTATAGGTCTATTGCTGCTTTCAAGATGCTCCTTCAGAAGTCAACAAATTGCCTTCTACATTCCATAGTCTGTAAGGCAGGTGTGACCTCTGCTGGTTGCATACTTTATATACAACCCCAAAGGGAATAAGGCAAGCCTCTGCTGCTTATAGAAAAAAAAGAAAAGAACCATGCAGCCCCGATATCAAAATGCAAAACTATGGTTTTAAGACACTTAGTTCAAGTCTCCATATTTTAGCTGAGTCCTTCGCACGCCAATGTAATAGCCCATATCCACCCATCATTTTGTCCTACATCCTTGAATTATTGTGGATTATTCTGCAACCAGAGAGTATCACAATCAAAAAGTGTGAGGGACAGAGGGAGACAACACAGGCATTCTTTCAAATCCATATGGCATCATGCCACAGGGACAGGCCTACACCAGGTCACCAGTCAATTCAAAAGGAAGGAAAATAACATTACCATTTTTTCTACCTTGCTACCAAAGGTACAAACTAGCTACACTTATTTGGAGACAGGAAAGCCCCCCCCCCCCACACACACACTTTAAAGAAGGATGACTCAAAAAGATCCTACTAGTCTACCACTGACCCTGCTGGTGGGAGAAATCTGGGAATTCTGCACTATAGAAAACAACACTTCTTCCACCCCGTTCTTATCCTCTTGTTACACCTGAGGCAGATGCACTGTCTTTGAGCACACATGCATAACCAGGACTTCTGTAAACCCCGGGGCAGCTTCATGCTAGAGGAAGGTGACACTGTGACGCTAAATATGATTGTCATCTGAGATTTCAGTGGATAAGTCACACAATTATAGTGCTCCAGAAGTTGAGTCATGGCAAATGGGCTTCTTTTCTTGTGAAATCAATGTTTGAATCACTACTTATCCAAGTAGCTTCTTCAGTCTGAGGAAGTTTGGTAGGATTCCAGTTTTGGAATCCCACCAACCTTCCTTAGACTGAAGAAGGTAATGGGATGAGTGGCGAAACATTTCAATCCCCCAAGGAAAGAAGCCCAGTTGCCATGACTCAACTCCTGGATAATCTCACCTGGATGACTGAGAATCTCCACAGACAATTATAGTGCTGTGCAAAGATCCAGATCATAATAAAGACCCATGATCACGATCCACATCTTGAGCCACAACCAATCAACCAATTGACATTCTCCCTCCTGCTGCTCCCTCCACAATTGTTTGGTGGAGGGACTTTTGTGCACCTCATTAGAGATGCTCAGGGCACTTGTGATAGAAGATAACTCATTTTTCCTGTGGAAGAGCACTAGAAGGGAATAAACTAGCAAAATGGGAAAAGGGGGAGGAGAGCAAAAGATGCCAGAAAAGCCTTCTGGTTAAAACAAGACATAAGGGGAGGGGAGAAAAGCTAAAATCCAGAGCTGACTTTGTTCCTTCCTCGTCTGCTACAATAAAACACCCACGTAAATGTTATAATTGGCTTCCATCACTTGCAGAAATTCTTTCTTGAGCAGGGATGCTTTAGACTAGTGAAGTGGAAGGATATAACAGGAATAAAATGATTCCCTGCTCCCCCCCTCCCCGATTGAAAAACATTATTCTGATTGTAGGAATTCTTCCATAAGATTTGATATGCTACCATGAATGACTTATTGTATATGCTTATTGACTTATTGTATATGACAGCCCCTGTCATTGATACATTTCCCCACTGACAGTAGCTCAAATCCAAACCCATGCACTCAAAATTGGCATAATATTCAACCTAGGAGTGCATCTGAGATGTGTTAATTTATGGTGTACCCTTTATGGGGTTTGTTTGCACTGTCAACTTGACAAGAGCACCCAGGATGTTCTATGGCAACAATATGTGGGGAGAAGAACTCTGGGTCGCTCAGTGAGTTAGAGATCGACCTGCTGAACCAAAGGTTGGGAGTTCAGTACTCCGCTTGCAGGTCCCATCGCAACATCATTGAGTGAACTACAGTGTTCCCAACAATACCCAGAAAAAAAAAGGAATGGCAAACCAATTTTGAGTACTCTTTACCTAGCCAACTGTGAAAAGGGTAATCATACGTAAATTGGAATTGACTTAGCAGCAAGCAAGTAATGCAAAAATGCAAGACCAAATGTAAATTAATTCCATTTCTGCCAGTCCTAGCCATACTAGCCGATGGTGGAATATGATGCAAAGAGTTGTTCATCTGCACAATCCAAGGCTCCATGCTGGCCATGCAGACTACTGATCAAATCTCACAGTATGAACTGGCTCAGATGCTAAGGTCATCAGGAGAGGACTTTCCATCCCGCCACCCTCACAGGCACATCTTGTGGCGTGGGAACACGTGAAAGGGCCTTCTCAGCTGCTGCTGTGCATAGACTCTGGAACTCCCTCCCACTAGAGGGCAGGACTGTCTCATCTCTGCTGTCTTTCTGGAAACAGGCAAAGACCTTTGTCTTCAGGCAACCTTTCCCTGAATGGGTATGTGTCTTTTATATGCATCTACCATACATGATCACATAGACTTTGTGTTATAACCACTTATAACCTTGTGTGATATGTTTTTAATGTTAATTTCCATCCCTCATCACTTTTACATGGAATTTAACTGCTCGTGTTCTCTTGTAGCTTTAATGTTGTCTTTTAATGCTGTAAGATGTCTCGCAATTCCCTGTTCTCAAACTTAAATATGTCAAAATTTTACTGGACTGTACAATGTCCCTCATTACTGTAAGCTGCCTTGGGTCCTTTTCCAAGGAAAGGGGTGGGGTAAAAATACTCTAAATAAATAAATAAATAAATAAATAAATAAATAAATATTGTGGCCCAAAAATATAAAATTTCTTAGCTCTGGTTCAGATCTGTGAAGTCCTTAACTTACCTGGGCAGAGAATAGTCCTAACGTGCCGCAGACTTGGCAGTAGTTTATTAAATAGCCAAAACATCAGAAAGCCCACAGAGCACTCATGGCACTGGAGGCTCACTTTTTACTCCTGTCACAAGATACTTCCCATGCAGCCTCACACAACACATCGATCATTATTTAGACTGTTCTCCTATAACAAATCAATGAATGTGCACCTAACAACCTGACATTAACAACACGTTCTTTGTATTTTCCTACATACAGGCATGATGTGCAATGGCAGGTTGGGTCAAAATATGTGGGAGGAGGCAGGGGTAATGCTTTTGAGCAGACATGGAAGTCTCCCACTGATAGTCGGCTTGCCACAATTCTCTACTGTTAGTTTAAAAGAGAGAGATGCATTTGTGTGGGCTGGGTGACCTGAAGCCATATGGGACCTGATGATGACTCACTGATGCCCCCTGCCTTATAAATGGGCACTGTCTATATCCCACGCCAGTGCTTTCAGCAAGGTGCGCTGTCTGCGTAACACACTCCAGTCTTTATCCAATGAAGGGTGAGTGGCAGCACTCAGCCAGGCAGGTCCCCTATCAAGCTGTCTAGCTAAACATGCAGAAAAGATGATCGTTTCCCAACTTTGGGGGCAAGTGTGGCAGAATAGAGGCTTTTAAAGTAGTAAATCATAGCCTACTGTCACAAAAACATAAGAATGCCTGAAGCCCATGGACATCTAGCCAGCAACTAACTTGTATTCAGCTGACAAGCCCCTCTGGTGGGCAGTGCTTCTTGTAGTTCAGATGTGCCACCAAAGAAAGCAGTGTGGGTGGCCAGCCTCACCCCTTCTACCGGAAGCCAGAGCAGCCAGGCCCCTCTTGGCTAGCATTGGCCATGGCAGAACTATGAGGAGTGACCTGAGAGCTGGGATAGGAGGATGGATAATGAACCAGCTGAGATGAGGAGGAGTGTACCAGAAGCATAGCAGGTGCAAGAAGGCACCCTGGGGCTGGGAGACCTGAGAAAGCAGGGAATATTCAGTCAGTCTCCCTCAGGGGACAAAGGTCCCAGGGGGAATACTAGCTGGAAGTGGTGCACGACATGCCTGTCCTCCTGGCCTGGACTCTAAGGAGAATGTGCAAAAGAGAATGGCACCAGGAGGGCCCAGAAAAACAAGAGGGAAATAATTACATTGGTGACCAAAATAAATCAAATCAAAACAAAACAAAAGAGGCAGTCCATTTGCTTCAGAGTGGCAGTGTGAACCTTAGGCCATTGTCCACCTAACGAGACTATTCAGGCCATTATCCACCAAACGAGCCTTATTCAGGCCATTGTCCACCTAAGGAGCCTATTCAGGCCAGGGTGGTATGAAATCAAGGTGAACTATAAAATGGAGGACTTGCCCATAACTTTCCTCAGTTTGTCAAAGCTGCTTGAAAGAGTAACAAAACATAGCAATCTCTCAAGAAAAAGAAGTCCAGTTGCTGTGACTCAACTTCCAGATAACCTCACCTGATCATCCGCTTGCAAAAGGAAAATGTGCATTAACATGCAGGACATAAGCTAATCTCAGCTGGTTCCTGACGTTCATGTTCCATGCAACACAGTTTTGGTCTGACATTCTGGAGAAGAAGGTATGAAGAACAGGCAGAGACACGTGGAAAGTGGATGCTGCTTGAAGGGGCAATGGAGCCATTATTGGGATATTTCCTTTCACTATGATTTCCTCTACAGACCCAACAGGATAAACATCAGATGCTTGTGGTTGCATGATATCTGCAATAGCCTCCTTTCTTGGTTGCAGCTGCTGTACCTTTGGTGGGATCTGGCAGGCTGTTGGGTTATGTGTGCTCTGGCCCGATCTTATTGTGATAATGGGCACTGAGACAGATCTAGATGGGAGGTAATGAAGCTCCCATGCTAAAATCTCTCAGGTGGGTCCCCTTAAGAGGTTTTGGGGAGAAGACTTCTGAGACTTCTCTCTAGCTTGGGAGCAGCAAGTTCACATGTGTCCAGGTAGTGGGAGTCCAGTTAATGGCTAAGCATGTGGTACCCTATTCTGCCACTCCAAATGGCTCAGCAAGCAGCTTGGGTCTGATCCAAGAAGAGGCCAGGTGTTTTATTGCCTAGATCTATGTCCTGCGAACTACCAGTGTTTGCAGCTATAACCAGTAAAGTCACATCCATTATAATTTGCTCAACTTACCATAAATGGGTAGGTGAGTGTCCTTTTTTTCTTCTACCAAGCCCATTCCAAACTGCCCCACCGGATGCAAATATACTTTGCACACATGCAGATGAACTGATTATTATGCTGTAATTCATTACTAGAAAGAATTTCTGATCAAAGAAATTACAACTTTTAAAAATAATTAATATTGTTGACTTTTCTCTCTCTTACTTAATATTTTGTCCTAAAAGTGTCTTCAGATATTGTGGTCAAGGGACATCAAAAACAAATACTGTCTGCTGGACATCAAAAACAAACGCCCTCCTGGCTTACTGGAAAAGATGGGTTTGAAAAAGCCAAATTAATATTAAAATGAAGAGAGAATGAGAAAGAATGAGAAAGATTGGGGAACAAGTTTTTTTAAAAATGTCCGGAAACTATCAAGCTAAGCAGAGGAAGGCAAAAAGAGTTTAATGGGATTACCAAAACTAACACATTTATGATATCATAAGCACAACAAATTTATTAAGTGCTGTTTTTGCTGCAAAAGAATGACCCCTTGAGGAAAAAAGAAAAAGACGAATGCATATTTGTTTCTTAAATACACAAATCACTCAAGCAGAGGTAGAAACAAATGTAGCATTTTAATCCTCACTGGGATTGGTAAGTAAAGGTTGACTCGAGTTTTGAGTGGGGTTATCCAAACAGACTCACCTAGAAACAAACAGCTCCCTATTCCAGACATTACAGGACAGAAAACCTTTCCTTCCAGAATGTTTCCCTTGCTTTCTATCATGTCTGATAAGTGATTTTTTTTCCACAGGGAAACTTTTTTTTTATCACCACAGCTATATGTGTACACTTGGCAAAGTCTACCCATTTATAAAGTGGGCTTTTTTCCCCTGTATCCCACCCTCCACCCGCCCTGCCTGTTTCCCCTCTTCCATCTCTTCCCCTCCCACAGCAATCTCTCCTGGCCTCCTTTAACAAAGCGGCTGCCAAAGGAAGTGTTCGATATATTTCTGTATCCTCTCTCCCTGCAAAGATGGAATAATTCTTTCCAGTGATGCTTCCTCCACTTTTTATATGTGAAAAGCCCAGACGTGATCCTTGCATTGGGAGGGGAGACAGTGCAGTGAGTCTTGGCACTGAATCTAACAGGGCCCATCCACTGACAGAGCTACCGTGCGTCAGGAGCAAGGGCTAACTCCACCCTCCCCATCGCCACTCCCCCATTTCATCCCCACACTTCCACTGGAGGGCAGAGAAACCCTCCAGTGTTGAAACCAGTGCCAAGAGAAAGAGCATCGTTTCAGAAAAATGGGACAGTTTACTTCTTTGGATTACAGGTTCCAGCCAGCTTGGCCAGAGCTTGGTGAGTTGAGATAGTTGGAGCTGCATTTAATAATAATAATAATAATAATAATAATAATAATAATAATAATAATA
>JAHTLZ010003399.1:10983171-11001536 GCA_023846285.1 Phrynocephalus versicolor | reverse complement strand
ACACTTTCCTCAGATATAGCCATTCTGTCACTTAATCCTACCATCCCTTCAAAGTCTGATGGTTCTACTGATGGTTTTCTCCTGTGAACTGCAACTATGAGAGACAATTATGGGATAGACATTAGGCATGCACACAGCTTTTGGATAAACATGGGGCAAGAGAACCAAACCAGGGATGTTTGGGCAATTCTAGACTGGCTACAGAGCTGCTGTTCATTCCTGAGGTACAGGAACATCACAAGGGATATTTCATATTCCATTTGGCATTCATAGAGTTAAAAAGAGAGTCAGTGATTTGAACTGAATAAATACTCAACCAAAAGTACTACAGCAAGCTGAGTTACTAATCTCAAAGGAGTAGAAGAGTGACAACTTAAACGCCCCTCCCCCCAATACAGCTCAAGATATTCCTTGGACACTCCCACCAATGAGGTACTAAGGAAGGCTGGCACTATCCTAAAGACAGACAGACAGACATTTCATGGAGCTGCAGAGCAAAGAGAAAAACTCGCATCCCTGTCTAAATAGTCTTTTTGCATTCTGGAATGCTCTGTTTCTTTGTCAGCTCGCTCAGCTTTACTAAACAACATTGAAATATTACTACAATGCGACTGAGCGTTTGTGGGGCTGAGTGAAAATCGTTTCTGCGTGGGCTTTTGAATGCAGAGCTCACACATGATTAGGATAATACAGATCCTTTCCCTGATTATAGCCATTTGCATTTTCTCACATTGTTTTTTTTTTAAATGGAGATCCAGAAAAAGCATGGGAGTGTTATGGACATGGTGACAAAATTGATCTGTATGTCTCTTAAATGCTATGGAGGATACCATTTGCCCAGAGCAGGTCAGGGGACAACTGCACCCCTCTGATAGAAACTGGGGTTTTCTCTCCCTTGCCTCCCCAATGAAACAGATTTTTGTGGCACGTACCTAACAGGAGAAGGCATTTCTAGGGAAAACCTATTGCTATCACCCCAATGCCCTATGGAGGGAATATTTATGAGTAACATGCTGTATTGTAGCATACGAAGCTTATAAGCAAGTGTAAATGAAAATGCCTATTCTTTGTGAATAGATGTGGTTTCCTTGGAGATCCAGCTATAGCTGGTTAGGAAAGGTTGGCCTACTTTACACAGCAAGTCAAGATGCTAATGTGTTGTTGACTCTTTGCTTTGTTTGCTCTCCAAAAAAACAATTCTCTTACCTTCAGTTTTTCAGTATAGGCAGACTTTTTACTTTCTAACATTGATATGTTAGAAAATATGTTTAAAATTCAACCTTGCTGAATTTAAATATCTGGTTTAAAATTCCACGGAGCTGGGTGTCATTTTCAGATTTCGCCGTAGAAATCTGTCATTTGTGGGTGGGTAGGTGGGGGATTGTTGAACTCCATCTCCCAGATACCTCCAAGATCTCCCCAGGCAAAATTCCAGAGGTTTCTCTCCATGGAACCATGCCTACAGAAACCTACAGATTCCCATTTCTCCTCTAGACCAGGGTGAAGCTTCAAGGCTGCACGTTCCTGCTCTAATCTTGCCTCTTGCTGTGAATGCACAAAAAAGGAAGCTGCTTCAGAGATTCCTGGGAGAGTCACCTGGGTCCAGATGAGCCAAATGTAGATGTTTGTAGGTACCTGTAGAGTCGGTCTGTGGACTTGAACTCACATAACTCCATCTGGGGTATTCTTGGAGAATTCTGGCTATTGAGAATTTCAGGGGTCCCATTGAAGTCACTTGGGTAAAACAATTATGGGCAAGAGGAATTCTTACCCTTTCTCTCCCTTGCAGATGCTCCCATCCACCTACTATCACACTTAAATGTAACGATAGCTGAAAGAGACAGACCACTGATCCAGCAATTTAGATACTTCTTTGATTATTGTTTAAAATCTAGATACTGTCTTGATAGCCTGGTTACCTTTTTTTAAAAAAAAAGCAAATTCTTAAGTTAGAATGGATTGAGGGTCATTGGCAAGCAGTGGTTGATCAAAATGTTTCTTTACTCCAGTAACCAAAATACAGTCCATAAAGATGGCTGAATTATGAAAGAGTTTCCTTTTTCCTTGTGTGAGAAGTTAAAGGAAATCTCTCAGCAAAACTGCTTCACATCCCTTTTGATTGACATTTATTAGGTGCATTTTTCAGCAAGCACAAATGATGCTTGCTAGGTGCTAGTTAGGCACTAGGCTTACACTTTCAGGGAGATATTTAGGCATATCAGCGCCATGAGACATCACTCCAATGATTATGATGAATCTGTCAGTATTGTGAACTGAAATATCTCTAGGTTTGGACAGAGCGGCATAACCTTTAATTATCTGGAGGAAAAAGTAAATATACTTTAAATCAAAGTATTCCCACAGATACGGAGCCCCGTGGCGCAGTGGTTAAATGCCTGTACTGCATGTAAAACTGTGCTCACGACCTGGGGTTCAATCCCAGGTAGCCGGCTCATGGTAGACTCAGCCTTCCATCCTTCCGAGGTCAGTAAAATAAGTATCCAGCTTGTATGGGGGCAGGCAATGTGTAGCCTGCATACTGTAATTAAAAACTGTAAACCGCTCAGAGACTACTTGAAGTGGTATGGAACGGTATATAAGCAGAACACTTTGTTTTCTTTGTGCCATCCTATTCTGCATTCCTCAGAGCTATTTTCAGAGAGTTAATGCCACATTTAGGAAATGTTGTATTGTGGGCTTCATCTTATTTTTCACTCAAGATGTAATTGCCATTTTCCAGAAGATGAGTTCTGTTTCAAGTTCGAGTCTTATATGGCAAATCTTTTGTCAAGCACAAAAAAAAAAAAGGCAGACCCATTCTTATTCAATCAATCTTTTGTGGGCAGTCATGAAATCAACCTATTAGACCCTACTTTTTGCCCCAGATGGATTTTGGTTCTATCCATTTAATGGTAAAAGACATTTTCTTTCCTAAAATTTTAGAGGCCGGGGTGGCTTGGTGAATGGATTGTTATACTTACAATTTGGTCAATACATATATGGCAAACTAACCCTATTAGGCACTCCTGATCTGAAAATTGTGGAACAATCGTTTTTATCGTGGGTGGGGAGGAATAATTGGCTGATTGTGAAATAGACACATAAGACCAAATAAGAGTTCTGGACCAGAAATATCTCATTTCCAGTACTGCCATCCACATGACATCTGCCTTCTGGAGTGATATGGCAATACAGTATTTACAATTAAAATATCTCCTCTCATTCATACAAAGGCCTTGATTGATTCAGCAACCTTACTACTTTGGAAGCATTAAGTGTATCTTCAAAAACCTGAAACCAGTCATCCCAATGGCTTCTTCAGGAAAAAAAAAGTGATTTTCAAGGGAGCCTCAGGACTGCCAGGGGGTGGGATCAGAAACTTTTAATTCCTGAAAAACTGCCACTATCCTGCTGTAACATTGTGCTACTGGATTTCAGCCACTATATCTCGTTTGATTTTGATGAGACAAGCCAGACCAGACCTAAATAGTACTTGGTTCGAAGGAAACAAAGGAATATCAAGGACCCCCAGAAAGGATGGAAGAACCTTCCTTCAAATCTTTGTGACCCATTGCCTAGTAGAGAGGACCATATTAAGCTAGATGGATGTTTTTACTCAGTATAAGAGCCCGCCCATACTGGAATACAGATTATGATCTATGGATCATTGAATTCTTAGTTTGGCTTAGGGGAAAAAAAGCCTGCATCCACTTGTGTTTAAGAGCTTTAAGGGCCTCTAAGAGCTGTTGCACATCATTCTGGTCCAGTGGTAGAGCATGATTTTTAATTCATTTTTTTTTAAAAAATATATTATTTTATTTTTATTTATGCATTTATTTTGCATGATTTAGCTGGGAGAATGCAGCCTCCAGAAACCTCAATATCATGGCTGCAGATTCCAAATGATGGTGGGGGGGAGGGGAGGAAAAAGCACCAGGGAGGGGGAAAGACAGAAAATGGAACAGCACTGAGAGAGTAAGAGAGAATTAAAGTAAAAAGGACATTCACTTTCCCTGATCTTCCACAGACAATCAATCAATGAAAGTGCTCAACTGACAGCTGTTTGCGCTGCACCCAAAACAGCCAGTCTGGACAGGCCCTTAGGTAACTTCCTCTGTGCTTGGGTGCCTCTACATTGGCTTAATAAAACATCCTCCTCCTCCTCCTCCTCCTCCTCCTCCTCCTCCTCCTCCTCCTCCTCCTCCTCCTCCTTCTGGTATAATTTTTGAAGTGAAAAGTTTGGATAATACTTCATTTAACCAACAGATGTCTCTGTATCCTTTGCAGTTCCTGGTGGACAATAAGCTAAAATCCGATCTGGGTGGACACATATAACCCTGACCCACATATAATGACATAAAGTCACTGTGTGGCTACCATGTGACTCTGGACACAGACTTCAGACACCCCATGGCTCTGAGCAGGCTCTTCCAAACAAATGGCAAGGCACTTTCCCCTTGGCCTCTCCATCTGATGTTTATTAGATGTGTCTCCTCTGGGTGTACATCATCATGGAAAGGACAGTCCGGTGTGATGTGATGCCACATGGTTTGCAGTTCAGCAAGAAAAAACAGCACATGGAAGGCTGATTTATATGTTGCTCTTACCTGCTGGTTGAAAAATTTATTAATGAGCACTTACCTACTTTAGGTTGACAGGAAAACCATAGGCAACAAATACAGCTAAGTGCAAAGGAGAATAGAATTTGGAACATTTTGTACTATTAACATGAAAATGCTGGAATAATGTACTCTTGAGTTTACCATATAGAACATAAAATGAAAAAAAAAACCACCTAGTGTGGTATACCTTTCCCCCCTTTCATATTAAAACTGCACAGTGGCTTCCCAATAAGGTCACACAGATCAGCCCCAGATCTACTCCTGTCCCTTTGAAGCATGGGTGACCTCCATCAGAGACCCTCTCAATCTTCTCAGTGACTGGAGTGTGCTGGAAAGGTCTCAGACCTGGCTGGCGGATCAAGCAAGTAGTCTATTTCTGCTTTGGTGCCAAAGCAATGGCTCCCATAATGTTGTAATTGATTAGTGAATCTTTTGCCTTATATCCTAGTCTGCAGAAGGGTTAGAGGCTCACAGCTTTACAATGAATGCCTGAAATGCAACCCAGTTAATGGTACAAATGGGTAGAAAGTGCTGTGCCTAGAGTCTGGACAGAACCTGCCAACCAGATAATATGATAACTTTATCTTCACTACTAGTATCGAACAGCCTTCTCCACTAGTCTCCTCACATTGTGCTTGGACCAATCTACCCACTGGGGGGGGGGCAGGGAAGAAGGACACATCCAGCATTGATTTGTACACACAATTCCCTCATCCACCACTCCCCTACAGAGGTTTAAAGTATATGTTTCCCATTTCCCATGGTGCAGCTGCTAGCTAGATTAGAATAGCTACGGACAACAAATTAATTAAACCAATTGAAGCAACACAAAACAAGATATACCCTGCAGGTGTTTCCATCCTATCAGAGGAGGGGGGTATCACTTTAAACAGAAAAAGGAATAAAACACAGCAATAGGCTTCCTAACATGAAATGAACATTTAACACATAATTTCATTCGAACTTAATAGGAGAAAATGTCTCTTCTCCTATGTTTATCGAATCTTTCTGCCAAATTTCAGTGGAAACTGCTTCTGTATCTGTGTGCAGATTTTTTGAAAGGTTTTCTGTTAAACTAAAATTGTCTTCCATTATCTGGTGCTTGAGATTTGGACCTTAGGTCTGTAGGTCACAGTATAAATAGTATAGTGTCTACTTTGCCTTGGAACGAGTCAAATCAATATGGAAAGGATGGAAAGGAAAATTTGTTGCATAAATCCATAACTCTTACACTGCACAATGTACATTCTCCATTGCAAGAGACACAACTCTGCCTGCCCTGCTACCCATCTCTATAAATACTCTATGTTGCTCAACATTGTGAGAAGCTATTATTTTCCTTGTTGCCAAATATTTTTCTGTATTCTTGAGATAAGAAAACTGCTCCGGGTTCAATCTGCCACATATTGGACCACTGATGTGTTAGCTATCATGTAGCTTTAATGTAATGTTGTCTTTTAATGCTGTAAGATGTTCCTCGATTCCCTGTTCTCAATACTTGAATATGTCTTAATTGTAGTGGACTGTATATTATCCCTCATTACTTTTCCAAGGAGAAAGTCAGGGTAAAAATACTCTGAAATAAATAAATAAATAATGGTATCCGTGAAAAACTGCAGTACTCCAAAATATGGTTCTTCAGTATGAATGCTGTGGTCTTTCAGCACAATTTGCAATGAAGTTCTCAAAGGTAAGTCTCAGGCCGAAAAGCAGCACAAATCAACAGATACAGACAGTCTCAGCCAGTGTCCTGCTAGACAGGATTTCCTGGCAGGCGGGCAGGGGGCGGAGGAGATGGAATGAATGAACAAACGAATGAATGAATGAATGAATGAATGAATGAATGAATGAGTGAATGAATGAATGAATGAATGAATGGGAGGATTTACAGCAGATAGATGTAAGCTGCCAGTATTAGGAAGCCCTCAAAGTAGCTTTGTTGCTTTATGTGCCATGAAGTTGCACCTGAGAGACATCAAAGTATGTGAGATATTTAGGGAATGGTGGGTTGCAAGTGACATCTTCCTCCCAATTAATTTTCATGAGACTTAGTCCATCACTCTTACCAGTATGTCTTGTTGTAACACAAAATAAAATGTCTTGGAAACTCAATAGTTGTACTAAGATGCATTTACTGTATTTGCACAGTTTTCTTTTTTCCCCACTGAGTAAAAACATAATTTGATTGGACTTTAGAAATGAACTGGAAAATAGTGGAAATGGCAAAGAATACAGGTGTAGAGTCTGCCTATGCAGAAATCCCTGTTGATTCATGATTCTCCAGTCTCCTTTATCTCCAAGGCTTGCTTTAACACTGATGGCAACCTTGGGTCCCCTCACTAGGAGGAAAGCAGCTTACAAATGATATAAATCAAAACATAATCTGGTGCCAGGAAACCCAACAGAAGCAGCTGAGAAATGCTCCCAGCTCATCTACCAAAATTTTGGTAACACAGACCACATCAGCTCTTTCATCTACAATAAAGCAATGGGTGAAAGCTGTTTTACCATGAAACACTTTGTCATTCAGCAGCAGAGTATGACTACACTCTTTGCTTATTAGGCCATGTACAGAATCCACCTAAAAAACCTACCAGTCCCCTAATTTCCTGCGGCAAAGGTATATGTACTGAAACTCCTCTGACGATGTGGATTTTTTGGTTAAAGGTATGAGAATTCTGGCTGGGAGAATCCCTGTTTGTAGAACAGCTCAGTTCAGTGAAGATGATAGTGGGGGCAGGGAGAATGATGGTTGAGGCAGGGAGAATGGTGCCTGTTTTATCTTCTTGCCTTTATGTAGTAAGGCCAACTCCCAACATGTGTTCTTCACATGTCCAAGGGGCTGGGAGTTTGACTCTCCATGGTGCCTCCACCCTGTGTAAACTTTGGGCAAGCTGCACAGTCTTAGGGCATGCGCACGTGCACACACAGAGAGAGAGAGAGAGAGAGACGTGTGCACACATACCAGGAGAATGGAATGACAAACCACTTCTGGGCGTACTCTACCTGGAAAACCTTGAAAAGGGTCTCCAGGCTGCTATCTCTTCTGGGGAAGATCCTGATCTTTGGAAGGTCCAGCTTTTCCTCTTCCTCCCGTCACGTGACTGGAGATGTGGGATAGCAGTTCCCATGTACAACGGTTTTTTTAACTGCAGTTCAGCCCAATGGCCAGCAGGTGGTGCTAAGATTTAAAAAAAGGACCAGCTGACTGGTGCTAGGTGTCAGCCCCCTGCCAGAACGTATTCCAGAGGCTGAAGAGTTAATGCCTGAAGAAGCCCCAGATGGGGTTTCTGAGCTGTCAGTTCCTCCAGCAGCTGCACAGGAGAGTGACTCAGCATCTTCAGGAGATTCTCCACCCCCACAGAGGGCTGCTTGTTGAAGGCAGCGAAGACTTACAACCAGGAGCTTTATCTGAGCCACCGACTTCTACATTTAGGGAGTCCTGAGTTTTGACAGGGTTAGTTTCTGGGGAAGTTATGTTTCTCTCTGGGGACATAAATTAAGCATTCACGACTGAGGCAGATTGTGAGAGCAACGCACTGATACGACAACTTGCTACATTTTTCCTGCTTGATCCTTGTTCCTGCTTGGCGTGACCCTGGACCTCTGGACTTTCTCAGTGGACCTGGCGTAAGCTACCATTGGCATTCTGGCTTTGACCTTTGGACTGTTTATCTTGGACTCTGCTTTGCTCTCTGAATAGGTGTGACCTTGTGCTATAGTTTTCCTGGACTCTGATTTGCTTCTGATTTACTGTATTGGGGTTTGGCTCTGAGTTTCCAGTACAAGCCTGAACTTAGCTGTGTGTGTGAGTCTGTGGGTTGTGACACTAGGGGTGGGGGAAGTTAAAAAAACAGTGCTGATTGGCCAGCTGCCTGGCACTAGGAGGGTGGGGGAAAATTAAACAAAAAAAAAAAAACCAGTGCCAGACCAGCCAGAGGACCAGCTGACTGGCGTTAGGGGTGGGGGGAAGCGAGAGAAAAAAACAGCACCTGATCGGCCCCAGGAACAGCCAGTTGGTGCTATGAGGGGAGAAAAAAAGAAAACTGGATTATCTACGTGGTCCCACGATGTCTGCCTCCTTGAAAGGTGGATTTTTTAAGCAAGCCAAAAAATTCCCTACCTCTCTGGTAAGTCTTGGAAACCTTGCTTAAGGGGGCATTACCAGGTTTTCTTTTGTTTTCTTTTTCTTTTTCAAAAAGCCTGGTGGCCAAGGGGACGGCATTTCTGGACATGGTTTATCTACAAATTTAATCTGCATTTAAAGGGATGTGGGATAGGGGCCATCCAAAATGACTTGATGGCACCTAATAATATTGATGACAGTCACTAGTGTGAAAGGAATGTCTCTCTATTCTAGCCCTGACTGCGTCAAAGGAATGAAGAACCTTATCAAGGAATTGTCTCAACCAATCTCAACTTGGTAGGGAAGTCATTAAACCACATGATGAGAAGGGGAGGACTGGGCTTTTGTGTGGAAAGTTAGATGAGATCAAGCAAGGAGGGCCAATCTCCGTTTTCCTCGGGGTGGGGAAAGAGCCAGAATGAGACTATGAGACCTTTCTGAATTGCAATGAAAAGTTTGGTTCCCACTCTAGCGAAGATCAAGCTTTTAGTAAGTAGTTTTATTTGCAGAAATTTCAGCATTCAGAATTGTACTTTGAATCCTCACAGCTGCTGTGTTAAAAGGCTTGTGCCCACAATCAGACAAAACCATTTAGCTTTTGAAGACTCTCTGAGTGAAATTAAAGTAGAATCACCTCTCCAAAATATAGCTATTGCCTCAACGTACATTTCATCAACCAGGTCAAAAGAGATGAAAAACAGAAAGTCCTAAGATTTTGAGGCTATAGAAACTCAGTCTGAACTTTGCGCAACCACTGTTGTTACCAATATAAACAACCTAATACCATAAAGCAAGTATATAAATATAATCACCCCCAATTTCAGGCACTCGGCTTCACTTTCAGCTTTTCAAAAGGAGTGTCACTCCACCAATTCCATTTCCCCAGCCCACAACACAGCCACAACAAGAGGCTGAACACAACACCGAGTGATTAAAGCTTATTGTAGAGGACTTAGACTTGTAGGGTGATCATCTCAAGTGGAGGAAAGGGCTCCTAGAGATTTAATTTAATTTAATTTCCAGCAAGTGCAGGCTGCAGAGCAATGCTCTCTCCCACATGATGGTTCATTTCAGGTAGCCACTTCAGCACCGACTTTCCACACCATCCGGAGATATGTGCTTCTTTTATACCCACAGAATGTGGTACACAAGTTGGTACTATGCCGATATGCATACATTAATTATAACCATTGCAGGAGGTGCAGCTTGACGACTTTCCCTCCCTTCCTCACTGTTCTTTCAGTTAGCACTGAAAAGTTTTTTTGGCTGTATTTTGAATGGAAGATCAGGATAGCGATGTAATTCTATAGTTCACAAATAGACTGTAAAGCAAGAGTGAATTAAAGCTGCATTACCATTATTATTATTTTAAATTTAGGTCACCTGCATCTTAACAGAATGGATAATGGCAGCAATATGTGTTTTTTTAAAAAGTAATATTAGAGCATTATGATGCCAGAGCACCATGTATCATTTTCATTAAACCAACAATGAGAAAGGTGGCTTAACAATTACTAAAAACTGTATTGACTTCATGCAGTAGAAAAGGGGGAAAGCAACTCGCTCTGAGGGAGTTGCAAGGGGTTTTCTTATCTCAGTGATTTAAACGCTAAGCATTTAGATTTGGATACTTTGGCTGAATTCCTGTTGCATATTGTGGTAAGTCACATTAGAGTAGGACCATTAAATCAGTTGGGAATTTGGTGAACCAACTCCTCTGTAAGTTCTGTTGATTCAAATGGATCTACTCTTCAGGCTGTTTTGCAACTTAAGCCACAAAAAATCAAGGATCACAATGGCTGAATGATGATACCATGCAGATGTTCTATAAGAAGTATGAAGAATGGGAATTCCTCACCAAATGCCTAGTCTGGCTGTAGGTGCTAGAAGTACTGGGAGTTCTAGTCCAAAATGGAATTTTTCTACGCTTCACTTTGGCAGCCATCAACACTTTTATCATGCCCATCTTCATCATCATTTTCAAAGAAGTGACTTAAATCTTGGCAATTCTGAGCTAAAGTGCTCATCCAGAAGCAAACGTGTTTTAAGTGAAAGCTACAACCGCACTGACTCTTGGGGCTCTATCACATGTCCTTTAAAATGCTGATTAAATTTCAAGATAAAGTGTTTCCAAAAATCTTGTCCCCAGGGCGACTGGTGTTTAAAAAAATGGTTATGCCCCCTTTAGCGAGTTTTCCAAGACCTACCAAAGAAATTGGGAATATTTTGCTCCGGTAAAAAATGCAAGCCAAAAGTCCAGGGGAGCTCGCATATAATCCAGTTTTCTCCTCCCCCCCCCAGTCCCGACCAGCTCGTCCTGGGGCTGGTCAGCAATTTTTGTAAATATATGGTTTTTAAATTTCCCCTCCCCCAGCGCTGATCAGCTGCCCTTCGGGCTGTCAGCGCTGTTTATTTATTGATTTATTGATTTATTTTCTAGTGCTGACCAGCTCGTCCTGGGGCTCATCAGCACTTTTTAAAAATATATTTTTATTTCCCCTCCCCCCAGCTCTGATCAACTGGCCTTTGGGCTGTCAGCGCTGTTTTTCTATTTTTTTTCCTAGCGCCACTTGCTGGCCCTGGAGGTTGGTCTGAACTTTTTTTTTAAAAAAAAACCTTGTACGTGGGAACAGAGATCCCACATCTTCAGTCACGTGACCAAGACAGAAGAAAAGCCGGACTTTCACAATATCCGGATCTTCCCCCAGGTGAGATAGCAGCCTTAGTAAAAGGACTCAGACCACCCTGTTTTCACTTATGCTTGGCCAATACCCACTGTAACCCTAAAAAAAACTTTGTAGCCTAGTCAGAACAGCTCTTGCTTGCTAACTTTGTGTTTATTAACAGGTGAGGACTGTAAATCCATGTCCACAAATTAATGCCTTCTTTGCAGTTGGAATATTTATTTTGTAAAAACTGCTCTAGTGAGAATAAAAACAGTCATCCAACTTGTTTGTTTTTTTCATAAATAGCTTCCTGAGACACAACAGCTTCCTAAAGTTCATTATGCAATTTATACAATCCTGATTTGTCCTGTATTTCTTTCATATCATGTTTATGGCCATGGTCTGAAAAAAAAGGTTGAGAACAGCTGGACTCCACTACAACTGTGCAAACCCCTAGCTGAAGTTTGGACAGCCCTTAATGTCTTTGGGAGTAATTTTCAGACTTATCTAAGGAAGAGGTTTGCATGTCCATATGCAAACAAATATACAATATTTGGTCAGTATTCTGCACCCATTTATGCCTTCGTGAGATAAACTGTGCATGTTTTGGGGAAGAATTGCCACTCTTCCACAAGATGCATCTTGCTCACCATGTGGAAGGAATTGAATTGAAGCGTGTGAACATCAAGATGTAAATAAGGAAGAAGCACAGCTGATAATATCAAGGCGAGACACCAGTGCAGACAATTCAAAGAGGGAACATATCTCTATCTTGAATGCTCCCTGGAGAGACACAGTCCTGGGTGCCAAGGAATGAGCGTGGACGAACTACTCTCCCCATAGATGGCATGTATTGGCAAAGACCCCTACCTTTGCATGAGTCTTCAGAAATCCCTAGCACATGTTCCACCACTGCTTCCTTCAAGCCAGTCCAACGAGACCCATTGCCTCATTACTCAAGAATTTAAAATCATGACAATTAGGTTTGTAGTCTCATAACCAGTTTCCTGGATGAAAGACCCACGGAACTCAGTGAGGCTTACTTTTGAACAGACATCTGTAGGAGCCATTAAAGCCATCAATTTCATTTAAAGGGAGTACATTTGAGAATGATCAGACAGCATCTCCTACTGCCCCGTAATCTCATTCACTTGCCACCATCTCTCTGATATTCCAGACATCATTCCTCCTATATTGCTTCACCTGTTCTTCATCATGACTTTCTCCTTCTTGAAATGGTTTGAGATTGAACTCTCTCTTCTCTTTACCACTGTAGCATGGCGGGAAATAAAATTACTGGTGGAAAGGTTTTAAAAAAGAAGAAAGAAGAATTGTGCTGTTTTAAAGGCACTCACAGGTTTGTCATATAAAAAAAGACCAGATAATCATAGGAAGGTATGACAAATGAGTGATGATGGTCTTTTTTTAAAACAGCCTTAATGGCAGCAAATCAAAACTGTTGCAGAATTGCAAAATGTAGTGATCTAGCTTTTGACTTTATACCTCCACTGAATCAGTTAAATAACCATTGAAACCAAGTCTTCAACAATCATGTATTTATTGTTAGTATTATCTCTTAAAATATTTATAACTTCTCCATAAGGGCTCATAGAATCATAGAATCATAGAGTTGGAAGAGACCTCAAGGGCCATCAATCCCCCACCATGCAGGAACCCCCATCAAAGTATTCCTGACATATGGCCATCCAGCCTCTGCTTTTAAAAACCTCTAAAGAAGGAGACTCCACCACTCTT
Source organism: Phrynocephalus versicolor (assembly GCA_023846285.1). Taxonomy (NCBI): domain Eukaryota; kingdom Metazoa; phylum Chordata; class Lepidosauria; order Squamata; family Agamidae; genus Phrynocephalus; species Phrynocephalus versicolor. Next base: position 10,988,367 of record JAHTLZ010003399.1, on the reverse strand, counting down.
GGTGGAAGCATATTCCAGTGCCAGACAGCTCTAACCATCATGAAGTTCTTCCTAATGTTCAAATGGAATCTCTTTTCCTGCAGTTTGAAACCATTGCCCCGAGTATTGCCCCAAGTCCTAGTCTCTGAAACCATGGAAAACAAACCTGTTCCCTCTTCAGTATGACATCCTTTCAAATATTTAAACATAGTCTATCATATCCCCTCTCAGCCATCTTTTGGACTCCCAAAGTAATATATAATTAAATAGATTGATTATAAAAGTAAAATCCTCTTGCATAGTCATGCAACAGGAAGGGAAATGGCACAACTCTCAGCAGAAAATTGCTATTAATCAACCAGTCCCCATTCCCTGCATGGATTCTTTTTGTAGAGCCAAGTCACCCAACTGGCATGCCATGAAGGAGGTGAGCAAAGGCTCATAATTGGTAGGAATGAGCACGCACAAGTTACACCATTTCTTTTCCTGTCAGCATAACTATACAGCAAGATTTTGGCCATCATTTTAGAACAACCTTTTCAAAAATCCTTTTTAAAAAACTGTTTTAAAGACCAAAAGGCTTTCTAATAATATGATCTATGATAGCTGCCCATTGGAAACTTATCAGTGATGGAACAAACCTGACTTCCATTGAGAAGGAATTCCATCATCAAGCGCCTGCTAACGATAAAGCCTTGCCAGCCTAGCCTCTGGGGGTGTTGAGCAGATGGCTGCAAGTAGTTTAAGGTTCCATAGAGCAAAACTAGCATTTGCATTAAACTTCATAGCAAATGGGAAGCCGGTACATGTGGCTCTGGGACAGTATGATACATGACCTCTAAACTGTGCACCAGACAACGGTCTTGGTGACATGTTTTGCACTACCTGTAAGATCTGAACATTTCACCGCCGTCTCTAGGTAGAGCACATCACAGTAATCTAATCAGGAGGTAATTAAGGTATGGGTCACACAGACCAAATTTGCATTCCCTGATTTCAACTGGTTGAATGCTGATCCAACTTTTAGTTTGTGCCTTTTAATTGTGATTTTAAGGTATTTCTGTCTTCTGGTTTTACTTGTTTTATGTGCATACACACAGAGAAAGAGTATACACATAACATTAAGGTTGTGGTTAAATGTGTTACATGTTTGTACATTGTTGATTTTATTGGAATGCATGTTAAGTGTGCAATATAAATGCACTCTTGCTGTTACTGCGACTGTTTTTATTATTATGTAACCGTCACTATCAGCTACCTTCACTCACTTCAGAGAAAACACATCCTTAGGTCTCTGATCCAGAATAGCTCTTTGTATGTTCTTGAGTAAACAGATATGATAAGAAGAGATATTCTATAATTGCTTGTCTGGTGATATCATGTTGGCATATTTGAAATATCAAGCAAGACCTGTGATTATTCCTTGAGAATGAGTTTGTGAACTTATCATCAGCATTCCTGCTGTTGACTAAAGGCCTGGCTGGACTTCTTTCAAATCCAATAATTGTCAAAGAGCTCCATCTGAGTCACCCACTACCCCACCCCGTAATTAAAGAAGAAAGCAGGGAATTCTATGGGGACTTAAAAACTCACCAAATGAAGAACATTTATTTACTAAACTCCTGTGGTTTCTGGACCTTAGTTCAGGCACATTCATGGCTCTTGGAACGGCCTCTTCAATATTTATTCTGACTTGAATGTGGTTGTGGTTGAAGTTCCCTGCAAAGATTTCCTCTGGCCAAAAACAGAGAGAAACATATTTAGCTCAAGTTCACATATATCTGGAGTGGGCCTTTTTGTTTTGCCTTCTGAAAAAAAAGGAAATAAATTGAGTGCTTCTCATTCAGAGTATTTCATTTCCTTCAGGAGATGTTCCATTGAGTCCCCAAACTGAAACTGAAATCCATCAAATTTATGAAAGCAAACTTGATTCCCAACCCCAACCCTGGTTAAGTTCATAAGCCTCATCTGGACAGGTTGTAACAATGAAGTATTTTAAAAGTGGTTGGCATTGACGTAAAATATCCACCTGTCTGCGCAAACCACAGGGGTGAACGTGAAGAGCTTTACTCCCACTCATGTCAATCTTTTGAATGCTTCTGTCCTTGGTATGTGTTTGTTTACATGATGAGTGCCAGCCATCTTTTCAACAAACAGCAGTACAGAGCAGCTATTAATGTGACATTTCAGTACTCCCCCCCACAAAAAAAATGCCATCACTAGTTTTGCAGCAGCAGCAACACAAAAACAGCATACGATTGAAAGAGGACTGTATATTATAATTCTTTTTCCTGCATCTTAAAACCAGTCCTTAGAATTGTCACAAGCGACACTGAGTCATAACTAGTTTCCATGTTAACGTGGTGGAAGATGGCTGCAGTGCAGTGAGAGGTAGAAGTTGCAGGCGGGGGGCGAGGGGGACACCCTGCACTGAAAGGGAGAGAAATCACTTTATATGACATTTTTGCATTTTTAAATTATCTTATCATTTGTCCTTCCTAAAGGAAAAGGAGTCTTCTTGATGCTGGCAAAAGAAAGTTGGGGGAAATAAATAAATAAAGCCAAGCACAAACAAATGCCTCTCCTGATTTGAGGGAGAGGAATAGGGGACATAATTTCATTTAATTTCTCCATGGGAAGAAGAAATCATCCAAATATTTCTCAGAGGTAGTCAGACTCATCATTAAGAATGGCACTTGTAGCAAAGCTTTACTCTCCCCAACCCCCAGTACTATGAAAGCGGCAACAACAGCAACTATATTGGCAGACTGGGTGCCACATTCCTTCCCACACCATGCTCTTTCTCCCCCCCCCCACTCTCTCTCCCTAATATCATTCCTGGGGGCTAAAATTCCTAATGATGGTTGTGCACTCTTAAGACTGTGCCGTTTGCCCAAAGGTGCAGAAGTAGCAGAGCCTCTACAGCCATCTACTGCCCGTGCGCTACATGGTCTTAGCTCCTCCAAGGCACAGTGGTGGTGGGCTTCCTAGCCCCTTGTCTCTGTAGCCAGGCACTCCGACCCACTGAGCCACACCAGGTACAACTAGAAATAAAATGAAAAATACAGACAAAACTAGTGCCAAAGGTCTAAAGCACACTGAATTGAGACGACCCCCCCCAAAAAAATTGTCTCTGCCTAGCATTAAAAAGAGCACAGTGAGGGCACCAGGTGAGCATCTCTGTGAAAAAGCAACTCATGAGATTGCCTCCATAATAGGACTATCCCAAGTGTTAGAACAAATTGGTCAGGAATATGTACAGATAGATGCTGCCTAGATGCCCTAAGCACATCCGATCTTGCCTGATTTCAGAAGCTAAGCAGGGCCAGCCCTGGTTAGTACTTGGAAGGGAGACCATTAGGGAATACCAGGTGCTGTAAGCGCCTGGAGTAGGAACTGGCAAACCACTCCAGTATTCCTGCCAAGAAAACTCCATGGACATGGGGTCACGAAGAGTTGGTCACGATTGTAATGACACAACACACATGTAGAGATAGAAAGGAGATGACTGGCTAAAGCTTATCCTCCCCTGATTTCACAGCTATTTTACAAGCCATGGTGTATATTCTGCTCTTCCTTCACTCCTACTACCATGTAATCCTATATGAAGCAATACTGAGGGGAAGAGAAATGTTTCAAGTTCACAGTCTCCTCCCCTCTTCCATGAGCCCAGAAAGACCCATATCCGCACACTCAAATGACTGGGAATCACTGTGGTTTGCAAACAGAATTATGAATAAATAAGCCAACATGTTCCCCTTTACTCTATATTCTTAGGTAAATCACCCATAGCCCTCTGTAATCTAAGCCATTACGTCTGTAACATTAATCCAGACTTTTAAAATTTTAATTTAGTTTTTTTTTTTTTTTACAGCAGCTTTGGGAGGAAATAACAAAGTCCATCTAGGCTTCCTTCATCTCATAGAAGGAATTGTATAATTAAAATCTGGGGGATACAAAGTTTAGAAACAAGATGAAAGCAGTCTTTTTTTTTACAGTGGTTACTTAAACTGCATTCAGATTCTAACAATAGTAATTTCAATAGTAATGAATGGTTTCATCTAGCTTTTGGAACAGGCATGATCCTCAACGTACGAGTCAGTCATGCTGCTGGTGTCTGATGTGGTCGTTCTGTTTGGACATTTGCAATTGTTCCTGCTTTAAGTTAGACCTCCCTCAGATACCATGGTTTTCTGAAAGTTTTCTGCTGCAATTCTTAAACACTATCCCTGAAAAACTGTGTAGTTCAAGACTGCCATCTTGAGGTGAAATATTCCAAAGAGAGCAATATCAAAGAGTCCGAGAATAGGGACAAGCACTTCTTGTGGGGATGAAAAATGATTTGCCAGGTCCTCAGATTTGGAATTAAAATTAAAACGTAATGGCACTGGTATAATTTATTTGACTTGTGTATTATTTTATATCATAAAACCATGTCTTTTGCAACCACTACTTCCGTTGGAGCCTAGAGTCCGGATAACAGAGTTATACTGAAGCTATTTTAGTCAAGAATGAAGCAGAAGCACTGGTTTTTCTATCCAACCTCACATTTGTAGAAGATTATAATCACTGTGAAGATCACCGACACTTTCATTTTTTTAGAAAAGGGAGAAGAATGATGTTAGGAGACGGACTAACATACTGCTGGGGGTGGGGGTATCAAGTACTGATTACGTGCCACCCTGACCAAAAAGTGGGGGGGGGATGTGAACTAGAGCTTCCTAATTAGTAGGCAACATACTAAGAATGCAAATGGGTTAGGGCTAGGTCACAGAAAGTGCTAAAGCCATCACTACTGAAGCCTACACAAATTAATAGAAGCTTAATGATCAGGAAGGAAGATTTCTCATCATGGACCTATAAAAGACCTCCACCACAAATTCATGTGGTATAGGTTTTGTTTTAAGAATACTGTACAGTTTCTCAAACCATGCAGGTCTGCAATAAAGTGTGCTTATGCCGGTGGATAGGTCTCACTTGTCTAGATTAGCCATTGGTTCCTTCTGGAGAGGAAAGGGTATAAAAGGCTCTTTTCTCGACTGACACATTGAGCAACCAAGTCCTCTTGTTACTTCCTCAATAACTTCATATCTAATGGGTGCGTCCAGTTTAACCCTAACAGTTGGCAACACAGCTGACTGTGTTAACCATGGTTTCATTAACATTTATCTATTATTATTATTATTATTATTATTATTATTATTATTATTATTATTA
>JAHTLZ010003399.1:10969661-10983161 GCA_023846285.1 Phrynocephalus versicolor | reverse complement strand
GACAGACAGACGGACAGGCCCCAATATTAAGAGTTTAGAATATCTATAGCAATATCACCACTAAAATTGTTTTTGTAAAGAATTAAGTAGAAGTACATGTACTAGTTTTTCCAGTTAAACCTAAATTTGTAGAGAATGGCAGACACTTGCATTTCTAGGTATGGGGTGGGAATGGACAGGAATTGGGTAATGAAAGCCAGTATTTCATTCGGGAAGGTACAAGGATAGGCAGGCAGAATGTATTTCAGAAAGTATACTGAGAGTCAGAAGTCAAACAAATAAAGGGAACTTTATTCTGACCACAACCACAGCCTAGCACGAAAGTGGGGGATCTGTGGCATTTCAGATGTTGCTAAACTACTGCTCCTATCACCCTTCATTGTCGAGATTGAAGACGGCCACACAGTGGATTTCAGAATGACCTCATTCCCTTGCACAGAAGTCAAAGCACCTGCCTCTCCCTGAAAGAGAAGCTCTCCTTTCTGTCCCTCAGCAACAAGTCTTCTGTGTGGGCTGGACATCACCCAAATCCCTTCTAAATGGAGTTGCAGAGTTGCCCTGCTAAATAACATGTTCAACTGAATAAAACTCATAGAATTGTTTTGTAAAACAAAGCACACCAGAAGCAATTATATATAAATCCATGGGCTTCAGCTCCTATGGTGAGGAGCCGCTCCCATTCAGCAGGGGCCAGCATAAATGGAGAGAGACAGCGGGGAGCTTATAGACCCATTACACAACAAGTATCAAGTTGTCCATTCATTCCATATACTTCAAATTGTCATTCTCAACTGCCTTGGACTCTTCCGCCTAGAGAAAAAAATATACTATTTTTTTCTGACAGCTTCTAGAGTTCAAGTATCTACTTCCTCAACCACCATTGGTAAAGAATTCCTGCTACTGAAAACTATATGGCATTGGTTTAGTATAGCAACTTTTTAAAATTTATCATCACAAATCCAGCCAATGAAAACTTTCAAATAGGTCTAAGCAATGCATGGCTCTGGAACCTTGCATGTTTTAATTCTGCACTGTCTTCCTTGCAGAGAATTCTGATGAAGAAATGCCTTCCCAATATAGTTGTGTGAAAAAATCATAAAACCATAGAACCATAGAGTTAGAAGGAGCCTATAAGGCCATCAGTCCAACCCCCTGTTCACTGCAGGAATCCAAATCAAAGTCTATTTGACAGATGATTCTCTAGTTTTCTATTAAATGCCTCCAGTGTTGGAGAGCTCACCACCTCCTGAGGTAGTTGGTTCTAAGATCCGCTGGCCACTTAAATTCGGACCAGAGAATTTGGGGGTTTGTTGCTCTTCCTGCGTCCCCACCCCTCCGCACTTCCTTGTTCCTGTCTGCGTGAGGGGAGGGAGAAAAAAGGGGACAAAAGAATGCAGGCTCACCTCTGTCTGCCGGTCCAAGCCGCCCCGTCGTCGTCCTGATTCCTTCTCTTAAAGGGGCGGGAGGCAAAAAAACCACACAGAAGCGAGGAGAGCCCGGCACTCACCAGATTACATCCGGATCTGGGGATTTTCACCCTCCAACAGCGGGTACCTGAAAAGTGTGTTGGGACGCCCTTAGGTGGGCGTGGTCGCACTTAATTTTCTGCAAACTCCGGAGCTGGTGGGGAAACAATTGTAAGCTCCGGAGCTGGCAGCCATTTGCGGCGGAGTTTAGGAGTCATGTACAAATACCCTTACTGAGGCAAGTATCCCTCATTTTGTAACTGCATTTGTTTTTCCCCCTAGATGCAGAACTCTGTACTTATTCCTGTTAAATGCCATGTTGCTGTTTTTTAGCCCAGTCCTCAAGCCTATCAAGATCTTTTCGAATTTTTTTTTTCTGTCTTCCAGGGTATTGGCTATTCCATCCAATTTTGTGTCATCTACACATTTGCTTAGTATTCCCTGAACTTTCTCATCCAAGTCATTAAAATATTGAAGAGTACATAGCCCAGGACAGAGCATTTGAGTTATCCACTTGTTACTTCCTTCCAGTTTGAGAAGGAGCCATTGATAAGCACTTTCTGAGTATGATCTTACAACCAACTGTGTATCCATCTAACAGTTGTTCTATCCAGCCCACATCAAGTGAGTTTGTTAATCAGAATATAATGGGACTCTTTGTCAAATATGTACATCTACAGCATTCCTACCATCTACCTGATCAAAAAATGAGATAAGATTAGTCTGGCAGGATTTGTTCTTAATAAATCCATCTTTGCTTCAAGGTATCCCTGCTCATTTTCAAGGTGCGTGCAGAGTGACCATTGTATAATCTGCTCCATAAGTTTTCCTGGGGTCAATGCCAGGCTGACTCGACTGTAGTTTCCTGGTACCTCCTTTTTGCCCTTTATGAAGATAGGAAAATGTTAGCCCTCCTCCTGTCATCCAGCACATCCCCATATGCTGTGATTTCAAGAAAATAATAGACAATGGTACTAAGAGTTATCCAGTCAGTTCTTTCAATAACCTTGGATGCAGTTCATCAGGTCCTGACTCCTGTGGAGCTGAACTCACTCTGAGTACTGAGATACTCCTTGATTATTTGTTTATCAATCTCAACCTGCAATCCTATCCCTTCTTTTTCTAAACTAGGAGAAGTTTTGAAAAAGAATTCTCGGAAGACCCATTCAAGAAAAATGAATAGTAATTCATATTATTCTTGCAACAATTTGCATTTGTACAATACTTTTTAAGGTACATCCCATTGTTCACTATTTAGTACAACCATTTCTGCTTCTTTTTATTGTTAGCATCATATGTTGGAAACCTTCACACATCATTTTTCCCCCAGATCACTGAGGCCGTAAGTCATATCCCTGTCTATGACAATATACTGAAAGGTATTGGAGATGGGAGGTCAAAGTCTCAAATTCTGTCCTTTTTATGAGAGGGGGGATGTGAGAGTTAAACTAGCATTAAATGGCTTTAACGCTGTAATCATCAAACCTTTGGAACTACAGCAGTGGCATAGAGTGGGTTGCCAGCACCTGGGACAAGGCAAGTATTGCAGGAACGAGGAACATATACACCACTTTGTGGAGTGGTGATGGCACCAGCTGATCTCAGACAGCCATCCCAAAGAGGCAGTAGGGTGCCGGGAAGAAGCAGTGCGTGTTCTGCAGCTGCCACCCCCAGCACGGTCCCACTCTTCTTTTGTGTGAGCTGCGACCTTGGTCCAAACTGTCAATGGAGCATGTGCAGAGTGTTTCTCCTCCTGTCACATCTGCTCCACATGGCAGCAGCCCCAAGACCTGCTTAGTCCTAAGCTGGTGCCCCAATGTAAGCAATAATTTTTGTACAATGTGCTGTTTTGAACTATTCAATTATGAGTAAATTGAATCTTCTTTCTCTTACCAATGTCTCAGAGGGAGTTGCTGAGACTGTAAGTTCCAGGTGATGAGACAATAAGGGGTGGTCTACTCTGAGGAAACTTGGATCTAATTCTGTTCTGTAGGTCCGACTCCCTGCCCTTCTGGTGTCCAGCTAGATGGATTTAGCCGAAATTCAGACTCTCCAAATTGTTCCACCCAGATACAGCAACACCTATTCTGGATGTACTCCATGTTTCAGTGAAGGCTGGAAACTCCACTGTTGTAGAGAGGATGGGTTCAGTCCACTGTAAGTTTCTGCCTGAAATTTAAAGGGCCTGTCCAAGGCCTCAGAGCTATTTAGGACAGTCGGGACAAACACTTTAGATAATCCCTGCAAAGTCTGGACTAAAACCTGGCAACTAAAACTGCAGATTTGTGATTTTGGACTTCCAGAATTCCTGAGGCAGCCCAACAACACAAACGTGCAGACTGTTACCTGCAACATCAAGAGTCATCTGGCTCTGTTTTGTGCCAAAGCTTCACTATTTGAGTAAATGATATAGTCATAATAAAGGTAAGCGTTTTAGCAACAATACTCTCATAACTGGAGTTTGTAATGCAAAAAAAAAAAAAGGGGGGGAGAGAGAACTTGTCATTTTTATATATATAGCAGTATGCTCCCAAGTGGAGGAGGCAGCATTTAGCCAAATATAAATCAGAGGAGAATTTTCTCTCTGCAGAACTGAGAACAATTTGTCTTTCTGCCTGTAAGCCATCACCACCATAATTTGCTGAAGTAGATAAAAGAACTGTCCCTGAAAATGTTTATGAAGGAAAATAAGCATCATTAGCAATGGCACAAAATGTTTCTTCTAGAAAGACACCCAATTATTTTGTTATAATGCCTTTTATTAGCAACAGCTGTTTTCCAAAAGACCAGTAAAGTCGCATCAGTCAGCCGACACCAAAGAACATGTTATCTAGTTAGTGATTTGTTGTATTTTTAAATAAAGAAGTCTAATGAGAAAACAATAATTTGCTTTTTGAGCCTATTAACATCTGCAAACACACAAGCCACTGTTCTGACCAAAAAAATAATCTGCACTTGGAAACAGGTATAAAGTAAAATTCTTCTCCTGTGTGGATATGAGTTCTATTGAGTTCAGCTGGATGTATAGCCAAAACACTGAGCACAGTACATCACAGAATCACAGAAGTTCTGAGCCACCATTTTTGTCTTCTGTGGGCAACCTCCCCTTTTTTTCAATCTCTTTCTGAATAAAGATCAAGGCATTAAAAACAATGTCAGAGTTTGATTATGATGGGGAGGAAAACAAGTGGATTGTGACTTGCATGACTGTTCCATAACAACTTGGGTTACAGTTACACTACTGAAATAAACTGAGTAGTGGATTAGAGTTTTTGAAATCAGTTTAAAGTCACATGGTTTGGAGGTAGATCTGTACAATCTTTTAGGTCATCTTTTAATCTGTTGCATTTGAGATTTATCGTACACCAAGTCATCCTCACATTGGTTAAGTCTCACAGTCATTCACTGTCACCACTTGCAACATTATTTTTAATAGTTATATTATTTTTGTATTTCTTTTTAACTGGGATAGAGCTAGTTCAATATTGCAGAGAGAAAAATATATAATAGATTGAACTACAAAGTTTTCCTGTAGCCAAAAACCCATGATTCTGGCGGTCAATATCCCATAGACCCCACAGACACAATTTACTTCAACTCAAGCCAGCAAAAGTATGAGATCCTATTACTGATGATGTTCATTTGAGAAGCTCTTGATGGGGGTTCTAACGTATCTCCTTAGACAAAATAAAGTTGTGGGAGAATAGTAACTGTTATGCATTTAGTTTTTTTATCTAAGAATGTCCAGCTAAGAATGTCAAAAAGGAGGTTTATTAAAGTACTGAGGAAATGGTGAGTCAATCTGTTTCACTGACTCCCCTAAAGAGTAGAAGAAGAGAATGCAGAAGAATACACATAGGCTGGTAATGCAGGAGTTAGAATAGTCTTATAGAAAAATATGTGAGAGATTACAAGCATAAGAATAAATAAGGCAATTTTTTTCCAATCAGCTGTACAGCATTACTTCAAAACAAGTATTTCAGGCAGAAATTGTTGATCTTCAAGGTTAGACATGGCCCTCCATTGTTTTATTTGTGAATGCATCTATGGATTTTTTTTCTTCACTGTGTTTCAGTCAAACCCTGCATCTAAAAATGTCAGCCAGTCTTTATTGACAATTTCACATTTTTCTTTTGGTATTGATTGGGTCAGATAGTTAAGGGAGCATGGGCTGCTTTACCCATATGTGGCAAGACTAATTAGAGGTGCCAGGTTGCAAGACAGAGATCTTTGCCGTATTTGATATTTCTGATGCCTCCCACCCTGAAAAATCCCAATCGAAAGAAGAGAATACTGGGAAGAGGAAGGGGAGCTAAATGAGACAATTCCTCAAAAAGCTGACCATGTGAAAAACAACAAAGAAGAGCTATCATCTATCCCATCAGTGCACAGTACATTTGACTAACACACAAACTACCTTTTAACTAGATGAGTAACAAAGCTACTGATTGCTCACACATCCTCAAGGAGAACTATTTACCCTTTGTTCAAATTAGTGATTGCAAGTGGAACTGAGGGGGAAATTACAATGGTCATTTAGCCCTCAATTTACATCAGATTAGGTACAGATTAAAATTCAGTACCTACATGACATAACATTCAATGTGAAGAAGCATGTTGTGCTTCAAAGTTCAATGTGAAGAAGCATTTTTTTTAAAAGTGTGTGGGGATTTCCCCTCCCACTAAACTGGCAGGGATAGTTTCAATTTGTTCTGACTGGTTTGACATCAACTTTATCTCCTTTCTGCCAGTGTGATCTCCTGATCTGATGGTAAAGTGTGTTTGTGAGGTTGTTAGTTCCTCTCAACCAAGATTTTTTTTTTTAAAAAAAGTTTCAACTCAGTGCTTGAACAAATGTTCACTAGGTCACTTAGGACAAGAAAGAGAGACAGACAGACAGACAGACAGACAGACAGACAGACAGATAGAAATTACCAGTTAGCACTTGTCTGTACATTAAGGCAGCTTCTGCAGTTGGAGCTCAGTGCAAACTAAACATTTTGCTTCTGCCTCCTGCTGATTCCTGCTAGGCAGCTCCTGGAATTTCACCTGGAGATTCCACAGTGAATTATAGCATATAAAACAACATTTTCCCACTTTGTAGTTGCACCCTCAGTGGAATAATTCCCCAGTCTTTACATTCCAGTCACTTAATCTCATAATCAATATTTTCACTGAGTGGAGGAGTTTGATTCACTGATAGCTAAAGGTCATTTTTATTCTGTCATTAAGTGTCCATGTGCCTCTCCAATATGACAATACTAGACAAACAGTAAATAAAGTCTGTAGCACTGGGCTCCATAAATCAGTTTTCACTCACCTTTTCACACCAACACAATTGGTCTTGGACTTGAAAAAATTCAGTCTCCAGATTGATTGTTGGACAGTCATAGTTATCCAACACAGCAATGGCTCCAAGGCCAGCTCTATGCTGAATACTGTACATATTATTTATAAAATGCATGCCAAATGGCTTCAGATGAGTACAAATCAGCTGAGACAATCATAGCAGCTTTGATATGTCAATTCAATCACTTCTGCAGATCACCTGAAAGGCATACATTTCAACAGCAGTTCTAAATGAGCAGATATAGAAAGTTACTTGTTGTTGTTGTTCAGTCGTTCAGTCGTGTCCGACTCTTCGTGACCCCATGGACCAGAGCTCGCCAGGCCTTCCTGTCTTCCACTGCCTTCCGGAGTTTGGTTAAATCCATATTGGTTGCATCGATGACATCGTCCAACCATCTCATTCTCTGCCGTCCTCTTTTCCTTTTGCCTTCAATCTTTTCTGACATCAGGGACTTTTCCAAGGAGTCCTCTCTCCTCATGAGGTGGCCAAAGTACTGGAGCTTCAGCTTCAAAATCTGTCCTTCTAGGGAACATTCGGAGTTGATTTCTTTCAAGATGGATAGGTTTGATCTCCTTGCAGTCCAGGAGTTACTTAGTATTAACTAAATCTTCATTCAGTTCTTCCTCTATGGGGGAGGCGGCATCAACATTTTGTCATGGACTCCATACAAAATGTGATCCTGGAGGATTAAAACATCTCATCTTAATTCATGAGAGTTACAGGTTTCGTGGCATAACTTTTACCAATCTACCACACTTTTCATTCTTGTTTTTGTTAGTATCACAGTCATTTTTTTTATGTTTCTTCTATCTGCTTCATCAATAGGTATATAACAGGCAAAGAGCAGCTAAAATCCTGTTGAAGGAGGAAGGAATGGCTGCTACTGGGATGACTTCAATGGTGTAAGTTGTTTTTGGTAGTTAAAGGCTTCCCTCCATCCATGGCCTCCAATGGCTTTATAATGAAAGTAACAACATGGGAGCCTCAGTCCCTTCAGGGGAGAAATCAGAAATATTCAATTAAAAAAATCAAACTGCTGTTGTTGATGTCATCATAACGTAAGGCAACAAGATTTGGGGCAGCATGATATACAGTGGTACCTCTACTTACAAGCGGCTGTACTTACAAGCAATTCGACTTAAGGGCGGGAAACTGTTGGTGTTTTAACAGCTGTGTTACAAATTTTAGATGTGGTCTGCTCTACTTACGAGTAGTTTGACTTATGAGCATGCATTCGGAACGGATTAAACTCATACGTAGAGGTACCACTGTATATGCAGAACCAACAGTATTTATTGGATTTTCAAGGGTGACTTTCAAGGTTAAAAGCCATGCAAGTTGTTTTACAAACATTTTGCAATCTGGAGTAAGTATTGGCTTGCAATTCCGCAAAGACCAAACCTTGTAAAACATGAGCGTTTCATGTCTCATCATTCTTGAAGCTTGATCTCATAAATCCCTTGTGTGGCACCGCACTATCATAAGCAAAACAAACCTGAAACAAATCTGTGGTGGCACCTTGAAAATTGAAAAATGTACTTCAGAACGAGTTTTCATGGACTACAATCCACTTCTGAGGCGTTTGGAGTAAAAATATTTCGGCCACCAACTTGTCCCACTCCCACCACCACACCATGTGAACTCTATCTAAATTTGGGGGTTTAAACAACACAGTATTCCCTGTTTCTTAAGAAATAGACTGCAGGCCATGAAACCTCTGAGTGAAATACATCTGTTAGTCCTACTGAGGCCACAAGACTTTCCTTTAGGTTCTGTTGTTACTGAAACAGTCTCACTGAGCTACTTTTCTGACAACGACACTAATGCTTGCTTGCAGAAGTATTTGTGGCTCTTTCCCCAAACTCTACTTGTTAGAACAACCTTATTGTATTCCATAAGCTAATAAGAGAGCTTACCAGAAACACTGCTACCACAGGACGTGCTGCATAATGGAAATACCTCTGAAGGTTTCGTTACACACATTCATTGCTGAAAGAGGCATGCCTTTAACTATTATGTGCATTTGACCACTTGCTTGAAATCACTTTCCATGTAATGCCCTGGCACCTCATCAATTAGCCACTGCTAATTGAGGCAAAGAACAGGCATACCCTGGTTTGCGAAATTAATGCATTCTTCAGGACATTTCTTATTTCAAAACAAATTGTAAACTGGAAATGCACGGGGGCACAATGCATACTGGGAAACTTGCTCAGAAAAAAATTGTAAACTGATTTTTTTCTGGGTAGGAGGATTGTAAACGAGGCATTATTTTCAATTGATTTCCTTTCGTGCTCCAACACTTTGTCTAAGAATGCAATTACGTTAAGGGAGGCGTTCGTAAACCGAGGTACACCTGAATCCAAATCTTATGAGAATAGCAATAAGATTTGGACCATTATATAATGATGAAGATAATATTGTAATGACATATCTGTCCATTAGATACAGATAGATAGATAGATAGATAGATAGATAGATAGATAGATAGATAGATAGATAGATAGATAGATAGATAGATAGATAGATAGATAGATAATCATTCCCCTGAGGAAACATACACACACACACACACACATATTTTCCCTCAGTGAAAATGATATATAGGTTTGGTTATTACTCCCAGAGGCGAGAACATTTATTTAGTTGAATTAAAAGTTCCCAAAAGATCTAAATGGTGCAGTTTCTAAGATGTGATTATTCTATTTGTCTAGACTTAGTATAAATGAAAAATCAGCTATAAATAGCCACAGAGCTTATGGAGGAGGGGCTCTTATCAAAATATATTTAGTGGTTCTTAAGAACAATTTTTGAATGTTTTAATTTTCAATATATTAAATTGGGAAATTAAAAATGACAGACACCACAGTCTCCAGTTAAAAGAAACAGCAGCTGATGGTAGCTATTATATAGGGCTATTATGTTATTATGCATGTGAGCTGGAGCTTTGGCTGTTTCTCAGCACTGCTTGGGTTTTTAAAACCCAGAGTTTGCAGTTGTTTTAAGTACTCTTTCTTACAGGAAGCAAAGAGGAGTGTGGAGGTGGAGTTTTTTCATAGTACTTTGGAATTTACTGGGAGCACATGAGCATTAAAAAAATTAAAAAATATATAAATTAAAAATTTTTAAAAATTAAAAAAATAAAAATAAAAAACAAAAAATAAAAATAAAAAACAATTAAAATTATTTTAAAAAGAGAGGTGAGAAAAGTGGATTCCTTAGCAATTTAACAATGTTGAGTTTACCAGAGAAGATAAAGTGGGGGGATTGGTTTTCCATTATCTTTCCTTTTCTTCCATTAACTGACCTTATTTAGTCAAGATGGAGGGTCAGGGGGCAGATGTAAATGCTTGTATCATCTGTGGCATGTTCATTTTTGTTTTGTTTTGTTTTGTTTTGCCAAACCAAGTGCCAGGATACACATGCTCAAAGTCCAAGCTAGTGGCCCTCTTGGAGGACAAGGTCAGGCAGCTGGAGGCATGTGTTTCCAATCTTTGCAACGTTAATGAACAGGAGGGGTTTTTTTCCAGGAAGCAGATAAAAACTTTGTCAACACAGGTGACAGGGGTAATCTAAATCAGGACAAGGGCATTTCACAAATACAGGGGACAGACACTTGGAGGAATGTCACAGTCAGACAGGGAAGAACTTGGAAACAGACAGGGAATTTGCAATTACAAAATAGATTTAAACCTCTCTCCCTTATCAGCCAGGAGAAGGAACTGCAGCAAGAGCAGCAAGAGCAGCCTGAAGACCTTGCACAGAGGAATCAGAATCCAACAGCACACCAATGGGCATCTACCGAGCCTCAGAGGAGGCAAGTGGTGGTAGTTGGAGATTCCTTGCTTAGAGGAACAGAAGTGGTCATCTGCAGTCCTGACAAAATGAACTGAGAGGTCTGCAGTCTCCCTGGAGCCAAGATTCAGGATGTAACGGAGAGACTGATGAGACTCATCAAGGCCATTGATTCTAACCCCTTTCTCTTGGTCCATGTAGGAACTAATGATACTTCAAAACACAGCTTTAAGGATATCACAAAAGTGTATGAAGAGATGGGTAGGAAGCTGCAAGGACCTGAGTGGCCATGTGGTAATTTCATCTCTCCTCCCTGTAGAAAGAAGTGGCCCACAAAGGGAAAGATCTATAGTGGAGGCAAACAACTGGATTTGAAGATAGTGCCAGCAGGAAGGATTTGGATTCTTGGACCATGATTTGCTATTTTACTCAGATGGGATATTGGGTGAGGATGGGGTGCACCTCACCACTACTGGTAGGAATCTTTTTGCCAAGAGGCTTGCAGATTTAATAAGAAGAGCTTTAAACTGAGTTTGCATACGGAGGGAGAATTTTTTCTTAATGGTAGAGATCCAGAAGGTGTTGTGGAGATTTGCCCAAATGTTGCAACAGAAGCAAGACAAGGAGTAATACGGACCATCAGTGCGAGGAGAAGCAGGTTAAGCAAAGGACATGTAAGAAGCACAGACAACCTCAATTGCCTCTACACCAATGCACAGAGCATGGGGAACAAACAGGAGACAAGGAAAAGGCAGAACTACTCAACACCTTCTTTGCCTCCGCTTTCTCCAAAAAGGAAAAAAGAGATCCACTGGGACAAACAGTAGATGAGGTAGGATGGGAATTGCAACATAGAATAGGCAGAGAGGTAGTACAGAAACACCGGGAAACATTAAATGAATTTAAGTCTCCTGGGCCAGATGAATTACACCCAAGGATATTAAAAGAACTGGCAGAAGTAATTTCAGAACCATTGGCAATAATCTTTGAGAAGTCCTGGAGAACAGGGGAAGTCCTCATAGATTTGGGGAAGGCTAATATTGTCCCCATCTTCTCAAAGCCAATGTGATTCCAAGGTTATGGGTAGCCATGAATGAATGAATGAATGATAGATAGATAGATAGATAGATACAAGAAAGTTGTTTTTAGCCATAATCCACTATAATTTCCCAATATCCTGCCTGTTGAAAAAAATCACACTGCTATGTAAAATCACAGTGTTCATATCCTTTCCAATAGCCACCTTGGGTTCCAAAAAAGTCTCATGAAGGTGCCATAAACAGACATTACAGATGGCCTGTTATTAGAACTGAAAGCACACAATGTTTTGGGGAAGTGGCATTTTAACTTGATTGTGAAACCACATTTCAAACAAATCCCATGTCTAAATCCAGAACACCATCACCAAAGAAAACAAAGTAGTTTGCATAATCCTAGAGGTGAGATATTATTAGGGGAAAATGCAAAAATTATATCAAGGACTGTATAGAAGAAATGAAAGAATGGCAGACTCCTTGGAAGAGGAATCCCATGACAAAGAACCTGGAGTTCTAGAAAGTGAAGTGAAAGCTGCTCTGTAAGCATGAGGGGAAAAAATAAATAATTGTGGAGGGGAGAATACCAATAGAATTATTTAAAGCTACTGAGACTGGCACTGACAAAATATTAACAAGGATATGTCAACAACTATGGAAAACAAAACAATGGCACTCATAATGGAAATGTTCAAATATAAGAATAAGTCACTGCACAGGAAAACCTAGATCATCCACACTCTTTCACACCAGTCCATATAGTCAATGTGTTCAGGAGTGAAAGATGGACAGTCAAGAAGTCTGGGGAGGGGGAGCAGATTTATTTGAAATATGGTATTGGATAATTGGTTTCCAGTTCCCCTGGATCCCCAGAAAGATGAACTAGTGGGTCCTAGATTAAATTAAACCTGAAATATCTCTGGAGGCCAAAGAGAGAGAGAGAGAGAGAGAGAGAGAGAACAAAATTGAGGATATCATTTTTAGGCACATCACGAGAAGGCATGATTCTTTTGAACTAAAGGAAAAGTTGAAGGTAACAGGAAAGGGAGAGGACCTAACATGAAATGAGTTTATTCCATAAAGTTAGTCACAGGTTACAGGAGCTTTTGAGGTCCGGGCATTATGAAGATTGTTCATTCTAAAGATCACCATAATTCGGAGGCAACTTGACAGCACAAATCAACCATAATAGTATGGTATAATGTGCAATTGTGAAAAAAAAATCAAATATTTTTGGTCTGGACTGAACATGGATATATTTTTAGAAAAACACTACTCCAAAAATGTTTACCTCCAAAGATCCTTAATATTTATATGCAACCTAGGATGAAGACATGGTTTCTATTTCTATATCCAACTATTACCTGGCCTTGCTGTTTGTTGTTGATATGTGTTGTCATCCACCCACAGGGGCCTTTTTGTCAGATGGGCAGTACATAAATGAATGAATGAATGAATGAATGAATTTCCTAGATATATAAATAAATAAATCTAGCAAAGGTTTGTGTCTTGAACACCAATCACAAAACAAAGCAAGCTACTTTATGAACCATGCCAGTAGAATGTGTGAAAACCAAATGTGATCAGCACTTAAGGAATTCCCTCTGCTAATTATTAGTTATCTGGGTAGATATTTATGTATTTCAATTATTTTTACCCCACCTTTCTCCTTAAAATTTACTCAAAGTGGCTTAAAAAGCTCCACGAGTTAAATTTCTGGTCACAGAGCCAAAGACTGAGAGTTTAGTTCCCAGCTGTCCATCCCAAAACAGCCAGACTCTTCTTCTTCTTCTTCTTCTTCTTCTTCTTCTTCTTCTTCTTCTTCTTCTTCTTCTTCTTCTTCTTCTTCTTCTTC
>JAHTLZ010003399.1:10950279-10969651 GCA_023846285.1 Phrynocephalus versicolor | reverse complement strand
TCTTCTTCTTCTTCTTCTTCTTCTTCTTCTTCTTCTTCTTCTTCTTCATGTTTCACACGTACTGTCATCCTGAGTTGATTGAAAGGATGACTCTCCTGGCCTGGAATCCATTCCTGCCTGTGGCACAATGTTGCTCCTGAACTGTTTGCTGCTTAGTTGCCCATGCTGCTCCCATTATACCTCCCATTGTTAATTATTCTCCATTCAAACATGCTCATACACAGCCAATGGGCTCTACATGTGTGAAGGTTTGGTTAGGACTACCAACAGTTCCAATGGGGAAATATGACCTGACTCATGAATTTTCTGAAATTTCAGTAAACTTTTATTCAGATGGTTTAACAATACTGTACGTTCTCAGGTGTATTCTTTTTAACTTCAGTTACATGAGTTAACACATTCAGAACCAGGGGTGGGTACCAAGTAACTGTCAGTAACAATGTATCTTATAAATGGGTTCTTGTTTCTTATTTGTGGGGTAACAATGCCTTCGTTACCGTAAGGCCAACCCAACATGTTCTGCAGCAATGGTGAGTTGGGATGTGAAACCTTTCCACACTGGTGTTGGAAGAGGCAAACCAATATCTATTGCCTTTCTCTCTTCCTGTTCTGTTGGCACCTCTTCCTCCACCACTATTTGCGTCCCCTTTCCTCGCGTAATGGTTACTACCTGAACCTCTAACTCTCGATCTTCCTGTATAGCTTCTTTTGGTTCAGCCTCCCTTTTGGTAAAGAGGAGAAAATCAGGTATTTGTTCAGAAGAAGTTTTGTATTCCTGGCTTCATTAGGCTCCTTTGTTTGTATACATTAATTCAGCAGAGAAACTTCGTGAAGAGTTCAAATAATCCTGGGTGAAACAAGATATATGTATATATCTTATTCCAAAAAGACAAAATGAACTAGAGTCCATTTAAACTGAAGAGGTTCCTGTCTAGCCTGATTGTAGACACAGTGAAGCTTGAGCAAAATGTAAGCAGCAGAAGGCACTTGCCTCCTTGAAGTAAATAAACCCTGGCAGGAGCAAACTGGTGGGACACAACTTTTGCCTCTCAGTATAGCATCAATCTCATGCATTGACTGCACTTCCTTTTAAGTGCTGTTCCTCCATAACTGGCAATGCAAAACAGATCATGCAAAAATAGGCACAGTGTTTGTTTTGCTTTTAAAAAAAGAGGGACATGTCTTATCTAGATCCAATTTGGTGCACATGACTCATGAGCCATATATCATTGTCTTCAGCACTTTCATAAGAAAAAAGTACATTGGGCACCTGTGCAGTAGGAACTCAATAAAAGAACCACCTCCTATCTTACTTTTAGCGGACAATGGTTAATGTTGACAGATAATAAAAGCCATTCTACCCACCCATGCTGGTTTGTCAGTCTGGCCCATTGTGTCTGCCCTTGAATGCCTGGTCTTTATGATATCTGTGCCACAATACGTTATGACCAGCTAAAGAGGGGAAAGAGTAATGAGAATCAACCTCTGAACGCCCCAGATATCTCTTTGGTATCCAGACTCACACTTTGTCCACCTTATCCTCACAAACACCTTCTGAAGTACAGTATTATTTATTTAAGATCATTTTAACCCACCTTTCTCCTTTAAAAGGACCTGAGGTGGCTTACAACAATTAAAAGACAGTATTTTAGATGAGTAACAATGAGTATACAATACTAAAAAGATCAATGACTACAATACCAAAAAGAAAGAAAAACAAAACACATGCAATGCAGTAAGGTACAACAACCCATATAAAGTCCCATTCTAGCAGCCTGCCTGCCTGAAAAGAAAGGTCCTTGACCTGCCTTCTTGTGAGACGGAAGTAAAGATGGGGCCAGCCTAACCTCCTGTGGCAGGGAGTTTCAGAGCCTGGAGACATATTTACTCCTACTTCTAAATCATTTATGAAGATGTTGAAAAGCAAGGGTCCCAGTACTGAACCTTGGGGGACCCCACTCTTTACCCCCCTCCACTTGGAGGTATCCATTTAGTGCTACCCTCTGTTTTCTGTCCCTTAGCCAGTTACTGATCCAGGACAAGACCTGTCCCTTTCTTCCATGCCTGGCAAGTTTATTCAAGAGTCTTTGGTACGGGACCTTGTCAAAAGCCTTCTGAAAGTCCAGATAAACAATGTCAGATAAATCTCCCCCCAGTGGCTTCATGCAGATGTTAAATGACATAGGAAACAAAACAGAACCCGGAGTGATCTTGCAAGTCAGTGGCCAGGGTGTTGTTGGGCCAGAAGAATACCATGGTTAATGGTATAAAAAGACACTGAGATGTCCAGTAGAACCAACAAGGACATACCTGTACTTCCCTTGTCTAATTCCTGGTATAGATCATCCACCAAGGTGACCAGAGCAGTCTCTGTCCCACAACCATATCTGAAGCTAGACTGAAATGGATCTAGATAATCTGTCTCATCCAGAAATACGTGGAGCTGAGAAGCCACAATCCACTCCAACACTTTGTCTAAGAATGGAATGTTAGAGACAGTTTGGTGGCCATTCAGTATTGCAGGATCTAAGGAGGGTTTTTTAAAAAAAATAATAATAATGGCAGGCTAGGCTAATAGAGCATGACCAGCCCATGATTACCCAATGAGTTTCACAATTGGTGTGTGTATGTGGAATGTGAACCCAGGTCTCTTACATTCTCATTCAGATTTCTGAGTCCCAGAGACAACCAAAGTACTGAGGAACTGGTAAGACCCAAGAGTCCATTAACAAGGGAAACAGGAAGTCTGAGCCCAATTCCATACAGGTTAAAGATGTCATTGTCTGTCTGTCTGTCTGTCTGTCTGTCTATCTATCACCCATCTGGCAGCAAGGCCACTTTGGGCAGTTCACAACTTGCTGTAATAATATTTAAACAAACTTCTCACCACACCCTTCTCTTTCTCTGGTACAAAGAAACATCACAAATAAACCTGCTGCTGCTCTTACATCCAGCCAGGAAGAGGAAACACAGCAAAATTACATCCTTCAGCCAAGTCTTGCAGCTGTGTAGATAAAAGGTATATTCTGTTAACTTTAAAAACGAATAACAAAGCCTCCTGCTTCCAGAGTTAGTGCCTCACCCTCCTCCTTCCGGTTTCTTTATGTCTGCTCAGTTCCTGTTGAAAGAAGGAAGTTGACCGTATCTTGATGTTTTGAGAGCGGAGATTTCAGCCACTCTCTTTGCTGCCTCATTGCTAATAGTAAGAGAATTAATGGTACTCAGGAAAACCCAACCAAATACCATTCTGAGCATGCGCACACAGCGTATATGTGCACAAAAGGCAGGGTTAATTTAATACTAATCAAATGTATTTTAGCAGAAGGGCAGTGCTGGAAAAATTATCTTTCAAATATCAAGGGTGCAAGAAGCCAGGGTATTTGTGGGGTGTTGCCCCAGTAATGCAAATAGAGGAGCCACCAGCTAAGATGGCTTGCCACACAATACAGTAATTCCTCAATGCCCACTATTCATTTCAAAGCAGTTGCTTATCAGTGCAGACCTTGGCTGGTTAATCAGACTTGGTTAGTTCATCAACCGAGCCCTGGATTTGTAAACTAATCCAATCCCTTATATACACACACCAGTAGACCTCTCAGCCTGGAGGACAAAGAATAGAACATTTATCCATGTATCACAGAGAGTACATAGGCGGGGGTAGAGAAGATAGAAGCAGATCTCAACATTTTTTGCCATGCTGCCTGCCTGTAAGTCAACCACAATAGAGTAACAACTGAAATTCTTCCTAGGATGTGATGGCCACCGTTACCTGTGGCTCGGTACCCGCCAGATGCAAATACTGTTAATTGTTTCATCTGATGCTGTCTTTGTTGGCTGCTTAGGAACTTCAGCTGGTTCAGAAAGACTGCATCCTAGCAGTTGTTAATGCACACTAGTAGGGTTTAAATGACACCTGAACTTTAAAACTTTCACTGGCTTGGGTATCTGGCTGTGGAACCACAGGTTCGGAGTTTGACTCCCCGTTGTGCATCCTTGACAGGTGCTGGTTTTGAGGACTGACAGAGTCCCTTCCAGCTCTGCTGTTCTAAGATAAGATTCTAAGATAAGATTGGCTACTTGTTTGTTTCTCTGAAGTACAGGAATGCTTCCAAACTGGCCGCTCGTAGTGCTACCCATTCATGGCTCATTCACCTTAAAGGAAGGATCAGACAAGTACAGAGCTTGTTATTTGTTGTTGGTGCAGTTTGGTTTGCCCTATTTTATGGCAACTACTGTGTTTTAAGTAAGAGTGTACCACCTTTCCCTTTTGGGAAGTAGTTCCACTCCTTTTGGGGGACAAAGCTAGGGCTGCAGGTTATTTGAAGATGTGTGTGTGTGTGGGGGGGGTACTCCTGTCCTGATTATCCCATTCTGCAGTTTGTGTGGTTGCTGAATTTGCTGCCAAATAGAGCTGTGGGTGGCAGTTTGCTTTGGTGACAACTCGGTGCCTTATACAGTGGGTTGTGTTGGAGAAACCCTCGTGTCCATTTTCCTCTTCTCCTAATTTTTGAAAAACATTCTCCTAAATGATGAAGTGCTTTTTCAGATATAAAGGAGTATCCATGCTAGGCTGCTGAATTGCTGTAACGCCATGACATTTACTAAATTAAGCAAAAAAGGGGGGAGTTGCCATGGCCCTCAGGCACAACAAAAGACAGTGAAAGAGGTGTGGTGGCAGTGTTAATACATGAAAGGGACAGAAATTTAAGCAATCTGAATTGCTACCTGGATCGTTCTCGTGGGGCAAGAAACATCTCCCCTGTGAATGGATGGATCACTCAAGTGTGAGATAAAATAAACTGTACTGAAGATGAGCCTTTTAAACATGATCCAGATCACTTCAAATTTCCCCATGTAGCTGTGCAGAGCATACCTTTTTTCTGCATGCAGATCCTGCTGAGTTTCAGCTATACCAGTAAGAATGATACAGCCATACATGGAGACATGAAAACCTCTAAGCATGCTATTCTAGAAACCAGTTATTTAACTTTAATTTTTCCCCTTTACAAATTATTTTAATATGTATTACTACATCTTTGTGTCTTTTACCCTATGGCCAATTCAGCTGTAGGAATTAACAAATGCCCATCAAAAAGTGTTTTGCTTATATACCGCCCCATACCACTTCAAGTAGTCTCTGGGCGGTTTACAATTCAATTAAGCAGGCTACACATTGTCCCCCCTCCAGCAAGCTGGGTACTCAATTTACCGACCTCGGAAGGATAGAAGGCTGAGTCAACCATGAGCCGGCTACCGGAGATTGAACCCCAGGTCGTGAGCACAGTTTTACCTGCAATACAGGCATTTAACCACTACGCCACAAGGCTCAAGGAGATGTTGGCAAAACAGAGGAAAGGGAAAAGAGAATGTGTGAGATAATAAAAGTCCAAGCACTGTGGCATAAACAGATTTATTTTGAGGTGAGCTCTTGTGGATGTATCTGTGAAGATTCTCAATCATCCAGGTGAGTTTATCTGGAAGTTGAGTCATGACTACTGGACTTCTTTTTCTTGAGAGACAGAAACGTTTCGCTGCTCATTCAAACAGTTTCCTCAGTCTGAATACAGCTAGTGTGAGTCCTCCATCATAGTCAGCTTTGACCTCTTGTGGATGAAACTTCACTTATACAGCTACCACAAAGACATTCTGAGCCACCAAAGTTCATATTGTACACGACCCCTAAACTCCGCCGCAAATGGCTCCCAGCTCCGGAGATTAAAATTGTTTCCCCACCAGCTCCGGAGTTTACAGAAAATTAAGTGCGACCACGCCCACCTAAGCGCATCCCAGCGCACTTTTCAGGTACCGGCTCTCGGAGGGTGAAAAATCCCAGATCCGGATGTAACCTAGAGTGCCGGGCTCTCCTCGCTTCTGTTTGTTGTTTTTTTTTCCTCCCGTCCCTTTAAGAGAAGGAATCAGGATGACGACGGGGCTCGGGGCGGCTTGGACCGGCAGATGGAGGTGAGCCTGCATTCTTTTGTCCCTTTTTTTCTCCCTCCCCTCACGCAGACAGGAGCAAGGAAGTGCGGAGGGGTGGGGACGCAGGAAGAGCAACGAACCCCCAAGATCTCTGGTCTGAATTTAAGAGGCCAGCGGATCTTAGGGGTCGTGTGAAAAGGCCCTAAGTTGCTTTTTTAAGTGCCACATTTTGGCTCCTCCTTGCCTCTTTTCCAACCCCCTTTCCCCCTTTAAATGTGCACAGTACCAGGAGCATGTTGAGACGGGCTAGCATGGCTACCTGTTTGAAAATTGCTGCCAAGGAAATTACCACCTCTCAGCATTCTCTTATTATATCAAAGACCATGTAAACAAACATGATTGTGCTTTTCGAAACAAAATTGTTTACAAAAGAGAAAGAAAGAGAAAAGGAGGGGTAATGACTTTGTGCTGCCCATTGTCCTTCTTTCCATAAAAGCTGATGTTCCTGGAGTTTATATAATGTTTGGCAGATGGTGGAGAATAGCAGACATTGTAGGCGCAGAATCAGTGACACCTAAGCCTATTATTATCACACTTGCATGACACAATTTGAGGCTCTTTCAAAACGCTCACACAACAAATTGCCATAGCAATATAAAAAGGCTTTTTCCTGGAATACAATACAGTGTCTACATTATACCATCCTAATTAAATATATTATCTACCTATTATGTGAAATTTGACTATTCCCACAGTTTCCAGGTCTTGTGTTCAGATCTGGAAAGAACAAAGGAGACCATTTTCCTTCAGCAAGATTTGTAACAATGAGTTGATCTGTTCAAGACAGTTGAGAAGTACACCATCTTACTGCCTTTTGGATTTGCTTGACAAATCCAATGTTCACTTGCGTCATGCTAATGGAGCAGATTTTTAAACAGGGTCTGCCTTTTAACACACAGAATAGCACAAAATTGTAAGGATATACAGAAGACCCTTTTGGGGAAAAAAGCTTCATATCCCTGGGCTATAATTGTACAGTAGTCCGTATCTGAAACCATTCCTGCTTAATTTCATTTTGAATAGTACCTTGGGTTCCTTGCACAGGATATCCTTTGTTTGTCTCCATCATCGTTATGATGAGCAAAGCTTTTGTTGCATTCTGTATTTGGGGATGGGTGGGCCAACAGCTGCTCCTACCAAAGGAAAGGTAACTATAGCAACAAAAGTTATCTGCATCCTCATGTATTTCCTTGTGCCCACCCCAGACCATGCTCCTTTACATCAAACCTCTGAAGGCAGCAACTAGTTGGTAAGTTTAAAAAAAAACAGCTGTAGGTCTCCAGGGCCAAGTTTCTCCTGTTGTATAAATGCTGTTGAGTTCCAAACAGGAATATCAGAAGCTACAGTTTAAGCTGGCTGATGTTAAATATGAGGTCTTTTTGGCGATCCCTTTGCTTCCAAGTGCTGGGCTCCTTCCTGTGTTGGACTCTGAACTGCCGGCCTTTTTCAGAAGCAACAGTCTCCCCAACGGCCGGGCCCAGAGTCAAACCCAGCTACAATTTTGGCCGGACCTTTTTGGGACTTGACAAATGCAATGCCTGCATTGGAACATCAATTTGCAAGAAATTCTTTAAAGAAGAAATAAGGTCAGACTCTCTCCATACCGTCTCTGGGGTGGGGAGTAGGGAAAGTGGGGACTGAGCTATTAAAATTTTTGCTATGGGGGGGGGGATTCATACACGAAATTTGTGAACAAGCCATCCCTGCTCTGTCCCTACCTGTAGGCAACATAAGATCACTGCAACAAATGTAGCAAATTCCCAGTTTTTACCGATAGTTCATTTAAAAAAAAAACAGATAACCAGCTTGCCTAATGGTGGCTTTGCACCAGTGCTGTTTTCAGGAGTTAAAAGCTTGTTGGTGGCTGGAAAAAAAACTCTTGTGGGGAAGGAAAGGTAGCCATGCTTGTCTGTTGAAGCAAAAATAAAAAACAAGTCATGTGGCATTTTGCAAACTAAAAGAAATAAAACCTGGCATAAGCTTTCATGGACTGCCTGTATTCCTCTTCATCAGGCACATCTGAGCTAGAGTCTACAAAAGCTTATGCCATTAAAAAAGAAACTTAAAGTGTCCACATGATTTTGACTGAAGAAGTTGATTATGATTGACAGTAGAAGGAAGACAGAGAATAGAACTGGACTTGGTAGATGCATATGGAATACACTCAATTTCAAACATACTGACTAAATAATATCAGGAAAGGGGGCACCGTTTTGAGTCCCATTCATTTCAGCAAGAGCACCAAGCACCAGATTAATTCATTCCCATTGAAGTCAGTGGAACATCTTTGCACATTTATTTATTGTACTAATGTTTACCCAGTATTATTGCCCTTCCGGATGATTAAAGAAGGTTAACCATGCTGTTCCCTGTTGCCACCTCCAGAAATTTAAAACCAAAATTTTATGATTCTAAGGCAGAATCAGAAACACACCTGCTTGATGAAGCCAAGGCTGTATGCCCAATATATCCAAATTGTTTTTTTTTAATAAACTTTCTAAAAGTAAGGAGTAAACTGGCTTGGTGCAGTTCCTTATATGAAGAGTTCCAAAAACAAGAGGCAGCGATCCTATGGCTTACAGGTGATCACAAAAGACTGGGCCCCATCTGATAAATCTTCTCAGTCCAAAGTGGACTATCATAGAATCATAGAATAATGAAGTTCTAAGGGGCCTATAAGTCCACCAAGTTCAATCTCTTGCCCAATGCAGGAACCCAAATCAATGTACTGTATATCTGACATATGGTTATCTAATTTTCTATTGAATACCTCCAGCACTGGAGCACTCATCGTTTCCTGAGGTAATTGGTTCCATCGTTGTACACTCTAACCGTTCAAGATTTTGTCAATATTCTACTGCAGTCTCAGCTTCTGTAACCTGATGCCATTATGCTTTGGGTTCCGGGATGATCAAGAAAAGAGCCTGGCCTTCCTCTGTATGACTTTCAAGTATTTGAAAAGTACTTTCATATCTTCCGCCATTTTTCTTTTCTCAAGACTACATGACCAGTTATTTTGAGTTTTCCTCAAAGAGCTTGGTTACTAACTAGTCCCCTGAAAATCCTTGTTGTGCTCCACGGAATCTGTTACTATTTTTTTTTAAAGTGTGATGTCCAAATGAGGCCTAACCTGTACCGAATGTAGGAGAAATAGAACTTCATGGGGTTTGGAGCCTATCCTTCGATTAATGGATCATAAAATAACATTTGCCTTTTTTTGCAGTCACATGGCAATATTGACTGATATTCAGTTTGTGATCTACAATTCCAAGATCCTTCTCACTTGTAGTATCACTGAGTCAACTATACCCCATCTTCTAACTGTGTGTTTGGATGCCCCCTCCCTCTCCCACCGAGCCCAAACTTTACAGAAGAGGATCAGGAAACGCTTTTCTGTAATTTTGGTGTCTCTGTGCGCCTTGGGGAACATTTTATTGGGGTTTAAAAATGAATCAATGAATTTATTCATAAGGCAAAAATCTGTAATTTCATTATTTCTGATTCATCAGCATTGATGGATCAGGAATAAAAATGAATCACATTTTTTCTGATTCAGGTCTTTATCTCAGAGCTTGTGTTTCATTTTTCCTTCTAGTTCAGTTTCTAGCACTCCTGATGAAATTCTTCATGCTGTGAGCAAGCACATTCTTCTCAGTCCTTTTAAGGTGTAACCCATTACTTGTCAGCAATCCATGTTCCAGAAAGCTGGAAAATACAAATAATTCCCATTTGCATCACCCTCATTCAGACAGAGGATTTCCCTTTATCCCTTTCTATGTACTGCTAGACAAAGAGGATGCATTCCATCAAATTCCCATGAACAGAACTGCTAGGTTCTGAAAATGACAAAACTCAGCTGCTCTGCTTTGTTAAAGAAATTTTATTCTCTCTCTCTCTCTCTCTCTCTCTCTCTCTCTCTCTCTCTCTCTCTCTCTCTCTCTGTGTGTGTGTGTGTGTGTGTGTGTGTGTGTGTGTGTGTGTGTGTGTGTGTGTGGTATTGTATTGCACTGTATTGGAGATGGTGACCACCAGTATACTATAGTATAGCAAATGGGTTGCTGTCCCACTTCCAGCCCATATCTGCCTGCTTACTTCCTAAAGATTCCTACCTGTGTTCAGGCCTCGACTGTGTTCCATTTAGCTAGCTCACAACCTTGGGAAACCAAGATGTTCTTGGACTGCAAGTCCCAGAAATGTTGACCAGCACAGACAGAGTGGTGAATGCTTTGGGGAACTACAGACCAAGAACATATGAGTTAGTCAAGTTTGGGAACCACTGCTCTAGCTGGGGCTATAGTCCCTTGAAAATGGAAAGAGGAAGAGCAGCTGGTTGTGGTGAATGCTCCACCTTTTTGACCCACCTGCCACCACCGATAGGATGAAATTTGGTTGTGTATTATTTGCACAGTTTGTGTGTGCTTGAAACCCCTGCCAATAAGTATCGTTCAGTAGTTTTCAAATGACTATTGACCTAGCTACCTGCTTACAGATAGGCACACACACACACACACACACACACACACATACAGAGAGCGAGAGAGAGACAGAGACAGATGTGAGATTAGTACAGCATACATGAGGTTGTTTGGGCTTGTTATGATCAGAACAATTGCAAAGCACATGGGGTCTTCCAGCAGTGTTAAACACCTGCACAAACCACATTCATTATATCACAATAAGTTGGTTCAATTTCATGTTCTAAAAATATAGATGGCCAAAGATGAATGATATTGTGGTAGGTACCAATGAAGGCAAAGAGATTTATGAGACTACTGTTCATTCTGTTCCAATATGATTTATACACCTATGGCTCTTTTGAAGAATTGCCAGCACAGCCAGGAGGAAATTGTTGTATTAATATGTCATAGTTAAACCACTAACTCTATTATTATTTCTCTTACACCAAACACACTTTACATTTTTTTAAAAAAGATTTCTGTAGCTGCATAAAAGATACTGCAGAAAGAAATACATCAAGCTTGTGTTGGGGTGTTTAAGACTTGGGGCGCTTTTACACGACCCCTAAGATCCGCTGGCCACTTAAATTTGGACCAGAGATCTTGGGGGTTTGTCGCTCTTCCTGTGTTCCCACCCCTCCCCACTTCCTTGCTCCTGTCTGCGTGAGGGGAGGGAGGAAAAAAGGGATAAAAGAATGCAGGCTCACCTCCGCTCTGCCCGTAGCAGCCCGGAAGCAAGCATTCCAGTCTCTTAAAGTCTCTTAAAGGGGCGGGGGGGGGGCAAAAAACAAGCAAACACAAGGAGAGGAGAGCCCGGCATTCATTGCTTTACATCCACATCAGAAAATTTTCACCTTCGGAGACCAGGTACTTGAAAAGTGCGCTGGGACGCGCTTAGGTGGGCGTGGTCATACTTATTTTTTTTTAAAGTCTGGAGCTGGTGGGAAAACATTTTTAAGCTCCGGATCTGGGAGCCCTTTGCCTCGGATTTTAGTCTGTTAAGTGATTTCCCCCCTATCTCCAGAACTTTTTCCTTTAAGCGGATTTTCTGTTTTTTAAAACAGCTTGCTACATACACTAAAAGAACTGAAATCTTTATGAAGCGAGTATGCATGTGGAGGAAGAGCCTATAGATTGCAAGGTTTTCTTGGGGGTGTACAGTATGTCTCGGAGAACCTATGCATTTAGAAATGCACCCACCCTTTTAGAGCCTCAACTTTCCCCTCCCCCCACATCATTTACTTTGAGGCGTGGGTAAAGGTTTGGCATACCTTTGGGAACAAACTGTGCTTGACTCTGCATAGTGT
This sequence comes from Phrynocephalus versicolor, assembly GCA_023846285.1. NCBI lineage: Eukaryota > Metazoa > Chordata > Lepidosauria > Squamata > Agamidae > Phrynocephalus > Phrynocephalus versicolor. Next base: position 10,957,908 of record JAHTLZ010003399.1, on the reverse strand, counting down.
ATGAAATAATTTTAAGCAGGGCTGGATTTATGGACAAGTTAAGTAAGCTACATCTCATGGCCTGAAGTTGTGACGGGCTTCTATATACCTTACATTAAGTTTCAGGCTTAATGTAAGGTCATGGGGTCTCTTGAATAGCTTGGGGCCTCAACATGTCTTAATAGAGTCCTAGTTCTGAGTTGCTGGCAAGGTAGTATTTTTCAAATAAAGGAAAACATTCCTAACTACAGAGGGGTTGAGAAAAATGCATGAACAGAGTCACTGCCTTAGAAAACTGATTCCAAAGACCAAATGCAGCAAGTAGAACTAAGCTACATTCACCAAGTATTTCCAAAGGAAACGTTATTTAGGTGCTGCTATCCACTACCATTCAGTTTCTTTTTATATCTGAGGAAGGTGAGTATCCTTTTTTCATTTCTGACTGCCTAGCCAAGACTATTCTTGGTTGTGAAAGAGAATGTGGTACAGTTTTTGCACTGAGAAGAAATGTACTCCAGTAGTTCTCCAGTGATCTCTGAGGTTCCTCAGAAACTTAAATAGAATTTTCATAGGGTCGGTCCTGCCATTAGCCAGAATGAGGAAACCACCGGGGATGGAACTTTCAGATAGTAATGAATGAAAACCAACATGAAAGAGGCACTTATTTCATTCTTGAAAGGTTACTTGTGTAGTCTGGGAACTGGTTCTTGGTGTGGGTGGGGTCAGGCACTGGCAACATCCTGCTGTGATTGTTGTGGATTATGATGATTTGATGATGATTAGGAAGGGGAACATCAACTTTGATGAACTACCAATTATGTCCCTGGCAAGTGACAAACCACAAATCAGTTTGCTGGGGAGGGTTAAGATACCCCACGTCTGTCTTTTAAAGCGCCCACAAAAATAGGTCATAAGAACATAAGAACATAGGAAGAGCCATGCAGGATCAGGCCAAAGGCCCATCTAGTCCAGCTTCCTGTATCTCACAGTGGCCCCACCAGATGCATTTGGGAGCGCATGAGACTAGATATCTGTCTCCTGATACCACTCCCCTGCATCTGGCCCTTGAAGTACCCTGGTTTTAAGCCTGGAGATTACACATCTCCATCAGGGTTTGTAACCTGTGATGGACTTTTCCTCCAGGAATCTGTCCAATCCCCTTTTGAAGGCATCCAGACCAGATGCTATCTCCACATCCTGTGGCAGGGAGTTCCATAGACTAACAACGCACTGGGTGAAAAAATATTTTCTTTTGTCTGTTCTTACTCTCCCAGCCCTCAATTTGAGTGTATGTCCCCTAGTTCTGGTATTTTGTGAGAGGGAGAAGAGCTTCCCTCTATCTACTTTACTCATGCCCTGCATTATTTTGTACGTCTCAATCATATCCCCCCTCAGGTGCCTTTTTCCAGACTAAAGAGCCCCAAATGTTTTAGCCTTAGGTCCACCCCCAGCCTACTCCATTCCTACTCTCCTGTCCCTACCTGGTTTGCTGCTGCTGTGGTCTCTGTCACTGTGGGATATGCAGACCATGGCAGGCTCCAGGATGGTGCCATGTCCATCGCTGTCACTGCAAGATCGCTGTCACTGCAAGATTGCCACCACCACAGACTACAGTAGAGTCCAGGCTACTGCCAGGTCCATTACCGTAAGGCCTCAACAACAACAACAACAACAACAACAACAACAACAACAACAACAACAACAACAACAACAACAACAACAACAACAACAACAACAACAACAACAGGAGTCACAATGACAGAGGCAACTGCAGACAATATAAGGATGGGGCAGTGGGAAAGGGCCAGATCTGGTACATAGGCTGAAAACCTGATAAATATGAAGGGATGAATAACTGACAAATTGGCAATATTTGTTGAAGATCACAATTCATTTTTAATTCATCCCTATCTCTAAATATGATGATGAATATAAATAATTGTCACCCTACATAGTTATGATGATGAAAATCATGATTATTTCTGTTTGTCATCAGTACTGTTTCCTCCTGATGAACTGAGGATGAAGATGAGGATGGTGGTGTGATGATAAGTGTGAACTTGAAAGCAGAGATGTAGTGGGGGGGGATTATTATTATTTTTTCTTTTGTGCCGTTGCTGTTGCTGTCTTTTACAGGCTTGTGTTTTGTCCCTGCACGTGGATTTCTTTTGAGGGTTTCATAGAACTTTATTTGGTCTAGTACCAGAAACACAAATGGGGATGGAGAAACAAAAGAAATCAAAGCAGCCTGACCCTTTTGTTTAATGAATGAACTAGTACTGAAATGAATGAAACACCCCTGAAAGAGCATAAATGTTCTCCCTGTGCACACCCATAGAAGCCACCCTAGGAAACAGATTCTGCATGTCATGTCATGCTTCTTCTTCCTGTGCCAAAGTAACTTGACTGGGTTTGGATAGTTTGCACCTTTAATTGGAGTAGGTGGGCATTTGCTGCTCAGCCGTAGGGAGGAAAATATATTGGCCTGGTACTGGCTTTGTCCACAAGGTAAAACATCTCATGGTGGTAGGAATCCAATAATAAACAAGTAAATGAACAATCTATGTTCACTAGTTGGTTTTTCCTGGCCATTCTTCCATTGTGGCTTGCAGAATGGGAGATTTTGACTAAGGTTGGCCAAGATACCCCTCTCCCCCAAATCTGGCACACTAGATTTAATTTTCTTTCAGGCCAAGGAAATGATTTTTAATGACAAGCACATCAGAACTATTCTGTGTGAAGCCTGTCATTCATTGGTAGGAAGTGCTGACTAGTGAATTCTATCCATTTAATTAAATTCACATAGAGCTTCATACTACTGTTCCTTTTTAAATCTTTATTGGGATTAACTCTCATTAGTAAAATGGGTTTGCTAACTCCCCCGCCCTACTGAATAATGTCGTTAACTGATCTACATGATATGCTCTGAAGTCCCAGATGAAAAGAAACCGATAGAAGAGTCAACTATTATTCTGGTACCACCCTGGATGAGTCTCTACCAGGCACGTCAGGTGATTCTGTAAACGGATTCCAGGTGCTACTTGGTGTGCAATTAAAGTGAGATAAAGTCATGCTTCCGTAGCCTTTTCACTCTGCCCTAAAGTATGCCAGATGAAAAGACCCTTTTAGGTTAATATGTATTGTTGTTTATGCTGAGTGCTAAGCAGCCGGATGCAATGATTTTAACAACTTCATTTGCAATTATGAATTATCGAGGCACTTTTAAAAGTGCTATCTGCATTATCCTCACAGGACCCCTGTTATTCATGTCTTGGGGATTCCCATTTTACAGAAGCAGGACTGAGGCCAAGAAGGGTTCATTGCACAGGAGGTCTATGGGTTCGTGTGGATAAATGAAGTCAAGTCTAACATTTTCAAGACCAAGTCTGACATGCTATTCGCTAGACCACACCGGCTTGGATTTAAGTGCTGCTTCAAGTTCAAACGAAAGGGGTTCATCAGGTTTAGAAGCACTGAACCTACACTGAACATAATGACCCTCTGCATTACAAATGTAAGGTACTGTAACAAGTTCAGAGGAGGGCCTCAAGGATGACGAGGGAGCTGGAAACCAAGCCCTATATGAGGAAAGTCTGAAAGAACTGGGTGTGTTTATCCTGGGGGGGGGAGAGACTTGGGGGCCAATATGAGAGCACGTTCCAAATATTTGAAGATCTTTCTTAATCTTCCCCGAGTCCAGGACGAACTCCAAGAGAACACAGCTTGCAAGTGAATAGCAGGAAAAACTTCCTGTTAGAGCAGTACAATAATAAAACTGATTGCCTTGAGAGGTGGTGAGTGCTCCAACACTGGAGGCATTCAAGAGAAATTTGGACATCCACCTGGCAGATAGACTTTGATTGGTATTCTTGCATGGAGCAGGGAGTTGATGGCCTTGTAGGGTCCTTCGAACTTCACTCTTCTTTGAGTCTAGGATTCTGTGCCCCCTATTCCTGTTGGCAATGGCTGCACTTCTGTTGTGAAACACACATTTTGCATGTAGATGGTCCCAGAATCAATCTCATGACATAGCCAAACAGGGAAGGGGAAAACCCTTCCTGTAACTCCAGAGACATGCTGCAAGGCTAAGGCAACTCAGCATAAAGCAGCTTTCTATGTCCAGTACTGTACTGGTGAAAGTTATAAGTTCAGACTACCAACTTCCAGAATGACCAGGATGCTGGAAATATTAGCCAGTGAACTCTGGGAGTTGCAATCCAAAAACATAACTCCTCCAAAGCTCTCTCCTTCCTGTATCTCTCATACATAAGCAGTATGGTTAGACATTAAAACAACCAGAAGAAGAAAGATGTAAAAGTGAAGATGCTCTTCCCGAACCTTCAGATTATGTACACACACTTGGGAATTATTGAAGTTGACTTGAAAGACAACCGATCTGGGTTTCCAGATTTCAATCAGCCAGGCTATTTCCAAAGCTATAATTATACTTTCTGGTGGCATAAGTATATCTAGCAGGTAAAGTTCTTTCCACCCTTATCACCCAACAGTAGCTGAAGCCTCACTACATTTTGCCATGCCAGGCTGCTGTCAAAGGCACAGGAGTGGAGTTGTACAGTTGACTACCTGATTAATGTTCATTTAGAAGTTGTTTGCCGTCAGCAGTGTCCTCATAAAAAGCGTGGAGAAGAAATAAACGTAGGCCCTTTGTTAGCAACTGTTATCAATCAACTTTAGAAAGGCAGGACAGAGGCAGGCCTCCATGTAAATGCTTTGCAGTTATTTTATACAAAAGCCAGGACAAAGCATTTGCAAACACACCAAGGACTACTTTTCTGGGCTATGTCTCCCAGAATCACCCAGTCAACATCATCCAAAAGAAAGTTCCCCCCCCCCCAAACTCTTCCTTAAGCCAGGTGGTACAGAAAATTGACGTCTGTGATCAACTCTTTCACAGTTACAGTACAGTACTGTAGTTAGAGCTTTCTTGCCAAAAGCTCAGCTACCTAACAAAAATGGGTAATTTATTTAGCCATTTTTATGAAAGTGTTTGAAATCCCACCTGGAGCCCTGAAAATTTGGCAGATGCTACAGTATGTGGGCACTTAATTTGGTTTAAAGGTGGATTAATAACACTATCTTTCTTGATCTGATGACAGGTTTGACAGCTGGCTTTCTTCCCATTTAAAACTCCCTCCCAACTACCTCTCCTGCTACTCTGGGAACTACTCAGATGACAGCAAAAACTGGCGACCAGTTGAGATCTCCAGATTAGCCACAAAATATCAACATGATCAATCTGACAAGAGAATCTGTGCTTCAGTTACCCACGCTAAAAGCTGCAGCATTGAGCGAACACTGTGGAAGACAGAAAGATTCCAGAAATGGCTGAAAGCAAAACGCCTCACCCCTGGACTGGTTCAGGTTGGTACAAAGGCTTACAAGATACACAATTTAGATGAAAAAGAGAGAGAGAACTTCTCGATGCTGTTTCTTGGGAAACAAATGCTTTATCGCTATGGGAATTGAGTTCTCTTTCCACCTACCTGTCCCACCAAGACTGTGCTGCTTCTAGCATTTGACTGGATTCAAGAAAGAAAAGACCTGATATAGCTGTCACGTGACTACATCAAAGAGGAAACAAAGGCTAAAGGGTGATAAGCATTTGCCAAATGCTGACTGAGTGTGATGTGCATCTAGTACTTTAGTATGCAGTATTGTCCTGCACTATGATGATGAAAATCTTGCGATACTTCTGTTTCTGTTGCAATAATAAACTTAGGGAAGCTGCAGTATGGTAAGATTTTTCTCATCATGAGGCAGGGCAATTATTTATTTTATTTATTTATTTTAGAGTATTTTTACCTCACCTTTCTCCTTGGAAAAGGACCCAAGGCGGTTTACAGTAATGAGGGATTATAAGGGGTCCAAGTGGTTATAGGCACAATCTGTTAAGGCATTTTGCTACCCGATATGGAATTCTACTTGGCACTCTAAGGATGGTGCCCCACTTCCCAAGTCAAGGTGCTTAATACCCAAGGCTGCTTCGAACCTGGGAGAGTAATGGCTTCCCATGGTCAATAAATAGCATTTTCTGCTATTTGGTGAGACCTTAAACCAGCAGTCTGAGGCACATGCCACGCTTCTAGCCAGTCCTGGCTGTGGTTAAGTTACCATTTGGTAATTTATAATCTTTGTTTTCTGTACAGTAAATGTAGGAAGGAAGGAAGGAAGGAAGGAAGGAAGGAAGGAAGGAAGGAAGGATTAAAGTTCTCTTTAGTGGGGTGCCACTAACTTTGCTAAAGTGCAGAGCAGCTCCTTATTGCTTCTGCTGAGGACAAAGCCAAGATTATTCTGTTGGTGCTTCATGTCAAAGAAAGGTATTAAAAGAGCTTCAGGGGTTCTTTCAGACGCAAGAACTTCGCCAGAGTATCAGGCGTGAGTGGGTGGCCTCGTGCCCAGAGCTGCCAGACCAACATTCTCTGGTTTCTTTAATCTCTGAGCCATCTATAGTGAAGTTTGTCACACAAGAAGAACTCTGTTGGATGTTTTGCGGAATTCCTTCAGAGTCACTGAGACTGAGTGGAGAGAGAGAGATCTTGCATTCAGGCCACAGTTTCCAACAGCTGCCGGGCAACTGCCATCTCCAAGGAGCCGGAGCAAAAAGGCCAAGGAGGCAATAACTATGTGGGGCATCCAAAGCCAACAAAGCAGCCTAGAGAAAGCAGGAGCATAGAAGGCAGTTTAGTTTTCCCCAGAGGAGAGACCTCATTGTACTGAAAGACAGCAGTTACTGTTTGTACCAGGAAGGAGTGCTGCCTTTATTAGTGCCAAGGGCTAAAGATGTGATTTCAGAGTGAAAAATGAATGTCATAGAACAGCGTTAGGGGGATTCTTATAAGCATCTTAGTACAATTCACAGGTCAGTTTTGTCCCGGGGGGTGGGGGTGGGGGAGAAAGAAGAAAATGGCTTCTAGTTGTCATGCAATGAATTATTATGTGAAGAAAACCAGTGGCTCTAAGAGTGAGCAACTGCCTGGATTGATCAGTGAGTTAGGAATCTGGCTGTGGAGCTAAAGGTCAGGAGTTCAATTCCACACTGTGTCTCCCAGAAGAAGGGCCAGCCTGTGTAGCCTTGGGCAAGTAGCACTGGCCCAGGATACTGGCAGAAGAAGGGACTGATAATAAACTGCTTCTTGGTGCTCTCTACTTAGGAATCTTAGAAAAGAACTGAGGCCAAACAAGTATTATTAAGAGTGACCAAGAACAGTAATGAACTACTGTATATGTCAGTGCTGGCAAACGTTTTAGAGACCGAATGCCCAAACTGTGACTCAAAACCCACTATTTTTTCGCAAAGTGCCAATACAGCAATTTAACCTGAGTCCAGGTGGCTGTGAAAGGGCAATGTCGGGTGCCCACAGAAAGGGCTCCGAGTGCCGTCTTTGGCACCCGTGCCATGGGTGCACCAACACTGGTATATGTTAACAGAAGTAGCCTTTGGGGCAAAAGACAAGTTGTTGCCATCTCTTTGTTCCGTGGGCAGCTACTAGTTAGAGTGAGAGTTGAAAATTATTTAGCAACAATGGGATAATGTCCTCCACAAGAGCTGAGGCAGCAACTACAGGTAGTTCAGAAAATCTAGGATAGGCTGCATGGTATACACAGCTTCGTCCCCCCTCCCCAGTGGGG
>JAHTLZ010003399.1:10907031-10947144 GCA_023846285.1 Phrynocephalus versicolor | reverse complement strand
AAGAAGAAGAAGAAGAAGAAGAAGAAGAAGAAGAAGAAGAAGAAGAAATCCTTTTTAAAACTGAAGTTGCAAGAATAGAGGTGCATGCTTGGAAGAAAATCTAAATGACTTTGTTGTTATATGTCATCAAACTGCCTCCAACTCATGGCAACCCTATGAATGAACAACCCCCAAAACGTCCTGTCTTCAGTTGCTCTGCTCAGCTCTTGTAACATAAGCCCATAGTTTCTTTTAGGGAATTGATGCATCTCACATTGGATGTTCCTCCTTTCCTGCTGCTTTCCACCTTTCCTAGCAGTACTCTATTTTTCAGAGAATCATGCCTTCTCCTGATGTGCCCAAAGTATGACAGCCTCTATTACAACATTTTTTTTGCCTCCAGCTCTCCTCCAGCACATTTCAAATGAATGGGTTTTTTCCCCCTATCAGCTTTCTCAACAGTCCAGCCTTCAAACCCAGACATGGCAATTGGAAATACAAGACTGTGGACAATTGCGACAAAGCTTCATTTGAAACAAGTACTGTGCCTAAACAGAAATAGATGGGATGAGAATCTTGGCTTTTCTTTCTTTTCTTTTCTTTTTTCCCCTCTCCAAAACGACTCTTCCCCTAACATTTACATGGGTGTGCCATGACTTCCAACCCCCACGGGTCCTCTCTTTCTTTCCACCAGATGGCAGCACGAAACATATTCAAATTTGTTGGCAAAGGGAGAGGGCGGCTGTGCGAGTAGTTTGGGAAACTCCCGCTTGGCAAATTGAGATTTGCAATTACAAACGTGTAAGGCTCACAACCAGCGGCAGCTCGTTACTTTCTATAAAATCTCACAGGGAGTTCCCGTTCCGCCCGCCGCCGCCGCCCCCTCCCTCCCAGCGCCAGCCCCTACTCTCAATTCTTCGGAAAATATCTGCGAGTTTTCAGGGGAAGCCTTGGCAGGAAGTCTTTTTATTTCCTTCTTGGGCCAGCTCCTCAGAGCCGCTCTCGATGCTGCAGCTCCCGAGACTGGTTTTGGCGCAACTAAAAGGTCGTCCCCACCTCCGCTCGCTCTGCTTTCCTTCGCCCCGCTGTCCAGTTTGGATGAAACTCAATCTCGGCTGGCCGGCCGGTGCCACACAAATATCTGTCAGGCGCAAAAAGCTTTCAGGCACACATACGCCCCGTCCTTTCTTTCGGAGCCCTCTCCTCGGCCTTGGAGACGATCCAACGTCTCTCATAGGCTAAGGTTTCCTCCTCCCCGGGTTGAAGGCGCCAGCTTGATGTCTGTGTGGGATTAGCAATTTCTGGGAAGTCAAACCCACGGTTCCAAAAACCGAACAAGGATGGAATCGGGCAGAACTGGTGGAGACATCCAGACGTAGTGGATCAAGTTTGGCCTCTGGGGAGTTGCATGTTAATATTTTTAATTAGTACTTCCCCACCCTCCTTTCACATGACTCCATTATTTCCGCCTTGAGTAAATAAAAGTAATGTCAAACTGAAAGGAGGTGAGGGGGACGCCCCAGCTAATTTTGATTCTAATTTCAGAACTATTTAAAAATGCTTCTGAGTAATTAGTGGCGCGTTTTAGGGTGGCCATCTGGCTTTCTTTAGGAGGGACGGTCTTCCATTTGAAAAGCTATCCTTTTAGTAATAACGTGTCCTCTTTTGGGGGAGACACGTGAGTGGCACTTCTGCAGCCTGCGTCTACACACGCGCACACATGAGGATATATGTGTCACTGGCCAAGCTGGGAAATTAGAGGCTTTGGTTGAGAAATAGATCTGATCAACCCTCTTTCATTTTTTAAGTAGAACAGCTGGCAGGAGATGATTTGTAAGAAAATATTAGAACCACACACTTGTATAACTATTAATAAATGGCAGAAGGATGCAGTATAACATATCAATTTTATATGAACTTCAGTGTAAGGTCAGTTCCAAGCAGGGACATTATAAAAGCACAATTTGGGCCATTCCTCTGAAATAACTTCTTGTTACCTAGCTAGACATTTTAACAAAACCGATAGTGACCTCTGTTTATTTTCTATCCATATATAGATTTATGTTCAGTAAGCTGAAGAAAACGCTCCAGACATTTCAGAGAGCTATTCAACACTATGCCTTATTTGTTTATTTGATTTAAGTCCCTTTTTTATCTCATTAATGTGTCCCAAGGTAGTTACCTAGTTACTATATTTTGCATATGGTGAGCAGTAGTGTATTTCCACTTATATTAGGGTAAAAATGTCTAAATGAAATACTTGCATATATTCATTTAAATAAGTACATGCAAATTTAATGAAAATATTTTCATTATTTATTTATTTATTTATTTATTTATTTATTTATTTTATACCACCCATCTTCCAGACGGAACTCTAGGCGGTTTACAAAGGATAAAAACCAACATCAATGACAAAAAAACAAAAAAAACGGGAAGAACCAGTAAAATAAGGAGGGAAACCCCTCCAGGAATAAGCAGCACGGGCGGGAGAAGAAAGAAGAAGAAAAATGGGGAATTAAATAGAAAGATTGCCATATGCCTCTATATATTTTCAAACAATGTCTTTCAAAGGCATTCAAAGAACGTATTTTTCAAATAATGTCTTCCTTTTTGTTTTCTTAATCCACCGTTCTCTCTCTCTCTCTCTCTCTTTTACAATGGAGGAGTGATTTATTTCAGTATGGTGCAATTCCTTTCTTCAAATGGTACATTTTTATGGCTGTTGTTACCTGCTGTCAATTCAACTCTATCTTAAGTCAACCCTGTAAATGAGCAAGCTCCAAAATTGTCCCGTCCTCAACTGCCCTATTCAACTCTTGCAAACTCAAGCCTCGGTCTTCTTTAGGGAGTCAATCCATTTACTAATATTTTGCCTTCCTCTTTTACTGCTAGTCCAGGATATCTGCCCAGCTCTCCTCCAGCACCACATTTAAAATGAACCATTTTGGACAGGGGGTCACGAAGAGTCGGTTGCGACTATAGTGACACACACACACACATTTTACCCCCTATCAGCTTCCTTTACTGATGAGCTTTCACAACCATACATGGTGCTCAGAAGTAAAAGACCTTTGTCTTAGAGTCTCCAGTGACACATCTGCATTCTGCACTGTTGATAAGCGTTTCTAGTTCGTTCATTGGTGCCCTTCTGAATTCTTGGTTGCAGTCTTCATTTGGACTGATGACTAAATCAAGATGTACAAAATCTCTATTTCAGTTTCTTTATTGTCAATGTTAAACTTGTGCGGTCATGATGATTTTTGTATGCCATGTCTGGTCTTCTCCCACATTGCACATGCACAGTCAATCGTGTGGATTGGGAACATGGCCAGGATATCAAGGATATCCCTTTGCAGTGCAGTCCTTCCCAGTTGGATTCTGTCCTCCAACCTACTAACATTGGGCCGTTTTGCTTTAGTTGTTTGACATTCTTTGCAAATAATGATGTGTGCTATTAGAAACCCAATAGAATGCAAATCTTTTTAAATACAGTAGTGTGTCTCCTTTGCCATGTTTTGTTTCAAAAAGAGAGAAAAGCCACCCCTCCCATCCCTCCAAAACTAAGGAGCATGCAGAAATTCAAAGGCTTAGGGCAGGCATGTCTAAACTTTGGCCCTCCAGATGTTTTGGACTGCATCTAAGCTTAGAATTCTGGAAGTTGTGGTCCAAAACATCAGGAGGGGCGAAGTTTGGACATGCCTGGCTTAGGGTATTTCAGATTGTGCCCTGAGTTGCTGTTCAAGAAACAGCGAATGGTTTGTTGTAAGCAAGAGGAAATAAGCACTGATACCTTGCCTAACTTGGTAATCTCCTCCCATTGGCAGGTTAAGCAACTGGAAATGGCATATATCATGGAATGGCATTTTTCAATCCTTAATTCCCTCTCATCACTGTGTCAAGGCAGTTGTACTCCCTTGACAAGTTAGCTTCCCCTGCTGTGTCCTTTTGGATATATAGGAGACTTGACAGAAGTTATTGGGCTCAAGTAATTTTCTTTTACAGTGCAAAGAATTATGACAAACCTTAAGATGCTTGAATCAAAATGACAGACCATGAAATAATGTTTTTCACTTTGCTCTGCCTGACCCAGCTATCAATTGAGCAGCCTGCCACAATGATTATTTCATCTGTCACAATGGAAATCTTTATTGCAAACAACCAATGCTTGGTACTGAAAGCATTGCCTGCCCCAGAGACAAATGAGATTTAACTCGGCGCTTGCATGCAAGCAGAAGCATTGCTAGACCTGGTCCCATGGGGATACGAACTGCAAAAATCTATTTCCTTAGGACTTGGTTTTATGCCTAAACCTACCTGTAGATATAGAGGTTGATATCAATCTATTCAGATGTTATACAGATTTGTGCCCGGTGACCCCTGGGTCCTAAATCTCTTAAATGCCTCGGAATAACTGTGGCCCCAGTGTTATTGTAACCTGCACAGGAATCCATTTCACTTCCCAGTTACTTTCATTTCCAGTGGAGTTGTTTGGAACTGTTTTTAAAACAGAGGATTAACATCCACATGTCAAGCATATATTAGTTTTAAAACAAGAGTCCTCATGCAGAGCAAAATGCTGAGCACAAATGTCGAACAGGAGCTGAGGCTAAAGAGAGTATGTTCACCCTGGGGGCTTGGAGAAATTTACTTTTAGAAATTACTGTTCCCAAAATTTGCCAATCACCACCTTTATTAACAATGCATCTTTCTCTATATAACAGTCTTCTTTCTCTGCCTGATATACCCATAAGGAACCTAAACATATACCGTGTTTCCCCAAAAATAAGACACTGTCTTATATTTATTTTTTCTCAAGAAGACACGCTAGGGCTTATTTTCAGGGGATGTCTTATTTTATTAAGTATAATATGCTTGAGTGTCAGCCCTGCACACAACCATAGCCACACCCATCACTAGGTCTTATTATCAGAGTAGGGCTTATATTGGAGGGTTCAGAAAAGGACACAGAGAAAACTGCCACATTTAGGTTTGCACTAGACTGGAGCATATCCTGACTGCAAAGGCTCAAGAGATTTATAAGCAACTCTCCCACCTTTCAACTGGAAAGAACTGGTATGAAAAAATGTCCAGAAAAGAATTAAATTAAACTTAAAGACAAACTGGCACTAAATGTACTGAGAACAGAGAATTCAATGTCACCTGATTAAGGTTGCCATGAGTTTTCCAAGGGAGGCAGGCTGGAGTGAGAGCAATGCCTGTAAATCAGGCATGTCCAAAGTCAGGCCCGGGGGCCAAATGCGGCCCGTTTACAAATTTCGAGTGGCCCGCAACCTCTTCTCCCTGCCGGCTTAGCCTGTCATGCATCCCCACAAACTGGCCCTTCCCCACACCGGATGGAGGCATCGGCTTGCAGTTTTATGTTTTGCCTGCCCTCCCTGCTTCCATCCACCACCACCCAGCCACCTTCCCAGCCTACCCGCTGCCAGCTCTGTTGCTGCAGTATCCTCCCTTCCTCCTTGCATGCTATAGAGACTTGTCCAATGTCTGGCTCAGGGGTGAAATGTGGCTGAATGGTCGGCCCCCATACATTTTTACCCCGCCAAATCTGGCCCTCCTTGCAAAAAGTTTGGATACCCCTGCCGTAAATGGTGTCTACCTGCACCAATTGAATTTATAAGTGGGAATAGGTATTGTTCTCACCCTAGCTAGCCTGCCTCCCTTGGAAAGCTCATGGCAACCTCAATCAGGTGGCATTGAATACTCTGCTCTCAGTACATTTGGTGCCAGTTTGTCTTTAATTTCTCAAGAAATCACTCCAGGATCTTGAGGAACCTGATTCCGTTTCACTTCTTTTCCTAGCAAGCAGAGAACTAGCCTTTTGCTTTCTAATATGAAGAAGTAAATGGGACTTGGAATACTAAAAATATTGTTACAAATATTTGGAATATCAACTTTGAATTTGGATCTGTTTCAGAATATCTGAATATGGCATTATTTAGTGAATTCTGAATATGTTCAAATCTGAACACCCATTCCTAGTAACAAGCAGGATCCCACAAGGCTCAGTCCCAGGCCAAATATTTATTAACGACTTCAATGAGGGGGTGCAGAAATTCCTATCAAATTTGTAATGGCGATACAGCTTATATCATGGAAGACAGAAATAAAATTGAAAAAGATCTTAAGAGGCCCAAGCACTGGATTCAAAACAAAAGAATGGAATTTAACAGGGATAAATGCAGATTTCTATACCTAGGGGAAAACAAATTTGCAGTTACAAGATAGGGGATATTTGACTCAGTAATAGTACAAGTGAGAAGGATCTTAGAATTGTTGTACTGTAGATCACAAGCAGAATTATTCAGTGAATTCCAGATGTTTCTGAATCTGAATGCACATTCCTAATTGTTACACATTTCTGCATACTATTCCTGAGCTTTCTAAGTTTATTAATGCTGTGAATTTTATATTTCTGCAAAGAAGATTTAAATAATGATTAGGAAATAAGAATGCCATTTTTGGGATGACCAATAGTACATTTACTTGAACTGAAATTATGGCACGGCACTTTGAATTCCTTAGTTATTTATCTGACTGAGTTGAATGGAACTGTCTGTAGGAAATTGACATATTTGTATATATTAGGAAGAAAAGACTGACAAAGATGCTTTCTTGAACTGTAGCTTCCTGAACTTTGTAGCCCATCTGGTCAGTGACTATTGTAGCTGAGGAATTCTGGGTGTTGTAGTCCAGAAAGTAACTTTTCCAAATTGTACTAAGAATCAGATTGTCACTTAGAGTGCCGTAATTAACGATAAAAAGAAGCAGTAGATTCTCTATGTGTGTATGTGTATAAGATATCACAAGAAGCTATGTCTGTGACAAATATTTATTTATTTATTTATTTATATACAGCAACAATGTGCATGACTGCTTCAAGTGATTATTTTAATTTATCCTGACAATAACATTTGTCTGACAGGTACTGATCGACCACAGAATACCAAGTAAGCAGTGATATGAACATGGGTCTCCCTGTTCTATTTCCATCTGTCACATTGTATTGGCTCTCTCGGATTAGTGCTGTTATGTAAATGCTGCAGTGCCGAAATATATAGGTAGAAAAGCAAAGGCTCAAGAGATTTATAACTTTAATGTGCTTAATTTGTACGATATGCAAATTTGTACAAAATGCAAGTATGTTTACCTAATTTGCATGAAAATTATACTAGGCAGATTTTGAGAATTAGTATATGGCAGCACTATTAATAAGAGAATATATTCACAATTATTGGATTGTGAAGGCAATCTTTGCCAGCAGAATGTAGCTTGATACTATTTTCTGCTGGTGATATGTTGTAGGTCTAGGTTTCAAAGCTTTCATGTAAATCTTACAGTGGGAAGAATAAAAATGAATTTGAGTACAATGAATGTCTTCTTTATGGAGTCAGTTGAAAACAAACATTATGACTTGCATTTTTTCATACAGACAAGCGTTCAGTGCATTTTCCTCCACAATCTTTCAGCATGTTCTTTAAGCTCTATTCTGGAAGATATAAAAGAAATAAAAAAACTCATCAGTTACAATGGTTTAAAAAAATATATGCAATTTCAGTCCTGTTGAGGGGAATGGACTCCTATTGTGACCGTTATATTCATCCTAAAATATTCAGCAAGCATTCTGGTAAAACTTTGGGCAGGTCCTAAACCAACAGAGCACACCTTGCACGTTTATTCAGAATTTTGTTCCACTCTGTTCATGGGATTTAAGTAACAAACAACTGCTGTTATATTTGCTGACTTTTAGCTGAGTTAATTGTGATTTAAGTCAGGTCTGGCGAGCCTCTTGCCCTCCAGATGTTGGACCTCAGTTCCCATCAGACTTGGCAGACCAGCTAATTGTGACACTTGATGGGAATAAACATTTGACACCTAGAAGACCTTTAGGTCTTTGTCCCTGATTTAAATTAGTTAAATCTTATTGATTTCTATGGGAACTCAGATCAACTTTGACTCGCTTGAGGATTATTAATGATTTTGTCTTAATATTTTGAAAATAACCATCACACCAGGTGGGGAATGCAGGAAAACCTGTCTTCGTGGAAATCACCTTCTCTAGCCCCTAACTGATAAAATCAGTTACCTAGCAGGCACAGTACTAGTGACACCCAGAGGGAGGTAGCAGCTAATAATGAAAGTGCTTGTCAAGGTAGCTATTTACAGCCTTATAGCCCTGATGTGCCCCTGCCTGCTGCAAACCCAGATAAGGAAGAAGTACCTTAACAAGCTGCAAACAAAGCATATTATCATTTTCATCTTCTCTCCCTCCTAAGTAGTCTGCTAAATTGATCTCTGTCTCAAAAACTGAATTGCTGGGGGCAACTGCATAATGGGTACCTTCCATTTTTCTGCATCCTGTGGAGTGGAGTTGGCAGAACTAAACATGAAGAAAATGATAGTGAATGTAAGAAAATGGAGAGTTCACATTGATACAGTCCTCTGCAAGTGCAGAAACAGGCCTTTTCACATCTATGTCAAATAAAGTAGAACTACAGTACAGCAAAAACAAAACACTAAAATCACACCAATAATAAAACAAAGTGTAAAAATTAGAAACACACAGTGCAGTCAGTGCTTATCTTGAATTAGATACAGGAGACAGGATCTTCAGCTGGGATCAGCTTGAAAGCCTCCCTGAAGAGTGGTGATTTAAACTGCCTCCTAAATGAGTACAGGGAGGGGGACCTGGCGCAGCTGAGCTGGTTCCATAATTTTTATGCCACTACTGAGAAAGCCCTACCCCTATGGGTTTTGGTGGGCTGTAGGCCGGAAACATAAGGTTCCCAAGCTGTGCAAACACACACATACACACACACACACTTATGGAAGACAGACTCATTCTATAAGGGCTCAGTTTCAATGTTCAGAAACCATTGTTCCCATCCCTACCCCTCCCTTAATTGTTCTTCCAGGGCCTGCCTACACCACTGCTTCGCTGCCCATCACAGCGGCTCCTGGACCGAATAGTACGACGATATGCTGAGGTGCCAGACGCTGGGAGCATCTACATGGACCATTTTACTGACCGGGATAAACTCCGCCTCCTCTACACATTGTCAGTTAATACACACCCCATCATGTTACAGGTCAGTTTTCCTGTAGGATAGATGATTATGCTTAGACCTGGTCTCAAGTAATTAACAGCAGAAGAATAAACCTGTATGAAAAGAAGGTATCAGTAGGTTTCATATCCAACCTCAGAAGGATGGAAGGCTGAGTCAACCTCAAACCACCTATTAGAACCTGGGATCAAACGCAGGTTGTGAACAGAGTCTTCATTGCAGTATTGCCGTTTAACCATTGCATCATGTAGCTCCTCACAAGGTTTTCCTCTCATAATGGAAGATTGTAGGAAATACACATTTCTGATTGTGCCAAGTTCGCTTCTAACATTTATCTTTCTCTCTCCCGGCAACCTTCTATGTGCACAGTTTTTTAAAACACAAAAACAAAATTCTAACAAACGTCTGAGCAAATTACATACCAAGCCTGATTTAGTGCATACGAAAGAACCTTACACCTCAGCTGCGCACAGTGCAGACTGAAAGTGCACGTAGAACACTAAGCCCTTTGACGTAGCTGTCAGTGAACATACTAAAACGCACAGCATGACCTAAGTGACAAAACTGCAAGTCTGCCAATGCATGCATCTAGCAGCCAATTGACACCACTGCACACACCCCAGCCATCTGGGAAGAGAGACAGGAACTTAGCATAGAGACTAAAAAGAAATGTTTTGAGGTGATTTCTTTTTTATAAATCCAAGGTGAGACTACTGGCTAATGTAGAGCAGCCCTCCATTTTAAAGTTTAGCTTTTAAGTAATAAGATCCTGGAAGTACACAAAAGAGAAGTTTAGTAGTGCTCTAACCAAGAGTATATAGACAAAATAGTTGTCTGTCAAGAACTGTGGGATTTGTAGTGCAAAAATATTTTTCACAGCTATCTTCTAAGCAACATTTTGATGTTCAGTATTGACCAATTAACCATTAAAAGAACCGAGAAAAGGCAAGTCATTCACTTACAACAGTCTTATGTCTTAAATTCTGGAATGCCTACATTGAGGTGACCAGTTTAATAAAGTCTTTTCCAGCTTTGGGTCCCTAAATGATGTCCTATCATCTCCAGCAAGCATGGCTACTGGTTGGAGATCATGAACAATGTAATATTGTAAGTTCTGGGGACCCAAGGCAGGGAAAAGTAAAATTCATGCAGAAGTCTAATCAGGACGATCATTTCCAATATGATTAACATGTCCGCATTCATTCTTCCTTTTCATTGTTGGTTTCTGAGTTTATCTGTCAATTTACCACTTGCTGAAGTGTACTATACGACTTTAGAAATCTGGCTATTCATTTGTGAGCTTCTGTACTGTTTTTGCTCTTTCTGACAATTTTACAGCAGAAAAAGAAAGTGATAGTTTCTGAGACAATTTTACAGCAGAAAAAGACAGTGATCGTTTCTGAGACGGTTTGGTTAGAAAAGCAATCTAAGAAGAGTTACATGTATGGTCTTAGTCTCAGTTTGACTTGTTAATTCACTTGATCTTTCTATCCTAGATGTTTTATTACTACATTGCAAACGTCCAAGGGTATATGCTATGCACAAAGGGGGCAGTATGTAAATGTAACATATTATAAAAAATGGAATAGTCTAATTCTTATCTATGCAGCTATGAGCAGGGGTGGGGTGGGTGGGACTTCACCATGAATTAGGAATGCAGCATACATACCTATGAGCTTAATGAAAAGTGAAAATTCTTCTTCGACCTTTCCCATGAGATAAAAGAAACACAGAAGTATTATGTAACCATGTATATATTTCAAGATATGTGGGTTTCTCTGGAAATGAACACAAACTAGTCACAAACTAGTATGGTCAGTGGTGAGGAACACTGGGTGTTGTAGTTCAAAATATCCAGAGGGTACAAAACTAGGAAGTCAGATTAACTTTTTATCTAACCACCTCTGCTTACTATATGTAGTCAAGGTTACACTTGCTTGTATGCCTTGCAGTGTGTTCCAAGTGGTAATTTACAGAAGGAACGGCCATTTTGCTGGTATCTTGAAAGAGAGCATGAAATTCATTTTCATATTCCGAGCATGCTGGCAAGGTGAGAGGAGCAGCACCATAATTTTAAAGCTGGATGCCAGTTTTTGCAATAGTAGAGCAGCTGTTTTGGGACTCATGCTACTGTGACAGCCTTTGCAGCATGTTTGCTCTAAAACTTTTTGGACATGCATCTGTTAATGAGTAATACTACAAAACAGTGTAAGCCTTAGTTAACATTCATCACTGTTTGCAGAAGTGATAGCAGAAAGGCTTATGACCGTTAGTTGTGGGAGTTTGCAGTTAGGGGAAAATACTATCTGCAGAATAACTGCATAACCGACAGTGAAGAAACTGAAATTGTTAAAAGATTCTATATATTGTGATTCAGCCATCAATTCAAATGGATACGATGGATTAAAAAAATAAATAAATAAAGACTAGGATGTGGGAGGACAGATAAGAAAGAGCAACCTGAATGTAAGGGTGCATTGCTGCAGATCAGGCAAAAATCATCAACACTGTGATATTCCCTATTACTATGTGCAGGTGTGAAACATGGACAGCTAAGAAACCCAGCAAGAAAACAGTTTATTAATTTAATATATGATACTGACACATAGATTGACAGATACCATGGACCACCAGAAAGACAATAAAGTGGTTGCCAGATCAAACCAAGTCTGAACTTTCTCAGAAAGCAAAAGTGACTAAACGGAATGCATCATATTTAGGGCAGATCATAAGACAAAACTGACTGGAAAAAACAACAGAGTTGAGGAAATTTGAAGGCAATAGGAAAGGAGGAAGAATGAACATGGTATGGATTAATTCAGTAAAGGTAGTCACAGTCTGGAGTTTACAAAAGCAGAGGATGTGTATTAACAACATGGCATTTGGAGATGCATAGGGTTGCGTGTTGAAAACATGAGAGCGCATCAAAGCATTTAAAATATTTCTTCATCATCACCACCATATTTTGCATTTCTCCTCTTTGGTAGATTTTCCCTGGAGCAGAAGGATGGCCATTTCCAAAATATTTGGGGTCCTGTGGCCGACTGATAGTCACCACCAGCACCAGACCACTGAAGGAATTTTATGGTGTGTCCTCAGATGTAGCAGTGGATTTGGCTCTGCAGCTCCTTGCTGTTCTTGATTCTATTGTGAATAATGACCTCGGCTATTTCTTCTACTTTACCCAAGTCGATGCTGGCACGTTTGGTGTCTTCAGCGATGGACGTCTGTTTATCCGGGATGCTAGCATGCTGGGAGTCATTGACAAGCAGGAAGGTACTCACTGTTATCTTCGAATAAGCATCTGTCACAAGAGCGTGTGTGATGGGATGAAAAATAGTTTTATTCGCCTTTTATTTAGCTTCAAACATGTAATGGTAGATCAGTTATTTAGAAGTGCTGTACATGAATCAGCAATTAAGCAGCAGTTTCTATGTCTGACTGTTTCATTCTCTATAGTTGTTGTCAGGTTAACACATTGAACTGAATTTAAACACACACACACACATTATGCTGCACTTCAGTATACTGGACCCAAACTGTCAAGAGGGTGGCACATTCCAACAAATGTCACAAGAGATAGATCACTTGTCTCTTTATAAGTTCCAGTTTGCAACTGAAGCATAAACCAAACGCCATAGCCTTTTCTAACTCACCTGGATGAATGACTAGTAGGTTCTAGCATGTGGAAAGGCAGTGTTACCAGTTTTTACAGATTATTTTGAGTCCGTGCTTGGCTCGGAACCAGTGTCCAATAATTAAATTCAAATAAAGTAAGGAAGCGCAAACACTGAACTGTTCAAGTCTGATTTATTAAAGCCAAGCCAAAAGTAACAGTCAATGGTCTCACCCTGGATGGTGTGAGTGAGCCCTGAACATTTGTTTAACACCAGTTTTTATACATTCAAACCAGTTCAAGGTTTCCCTCAATTAGCATTGGTGGCTCATTGTTCACAGTTGCATCCAATCTCCTGTGCCATCAAGCTCTTGATGGTCCAAATCCTTGAGTCAATGTTCCATAGATTGGTGTTCTATTGTTCAACTGGGCCCAGTCTGGCAGAGACAGGGAATGTGAAACTCCGGACAATGAGACAATCTCCTGTCCCTCAGGCACAGTTTACCTTGGGGATAATCCCCTCATCCAGGTGTTCTGCCACTTCCTGGAGTCATGTACTTCAAGTTAATTTACATTCTTAATGTATTCCAATTCCTATAATTTATCTAGCTAGAATAAAGGTTTTGGAGCCTGATTTTTCATGGTATCAGCAGCATGTTAGGGAAAGGTCTGGGAGAGATTCTCTCTCAAAGGCACTAGATTTCTACATGAGGTGCAAGCTGGCTGCATGTTTCCAATAAAGGGAGCCAAGCTGTTCAGTCCCGGTACATATTGCTAGATGTAGTCCAATATCTATTAAGTGATTCTGTTGTATTTAATTTATATACCATTTGTCTCTCAGCAGAGGGAACCAAGGGAACTTACAAAGAATGTAAAACACAAGTACAGTACTGTATTAAAACAATTAATACTACAATATATTAGAGCATTAAAAACAAGTGAACATATTAATCATTTTAAAGTGCTGAATAAAGCACCTTTAAAATAATTCAAAAAACACATTTAAAAAAGATAATATATCTTCCTTAGCAGGGCTTTGGTCTGCCAGTGGAAGGACAGCAGACTGTGCTAACCTGGAAGAGAGATTAACAGCCTAAAAGTAACTACTGAAAAGTCCCTCTCTTACGTCTGGACCAAGTATGCCTATGAGGCCGGTGGAACCAATAGAAAGGCCTTCTCTAAAAATTTCAAAACCCAGGGAAGCTTATATCAGGAGATAACAGTCTCTTACTCTGGGAGAGGTTGGGATGAACTTCTATGACTGAAAGAAAGAAAGAAAGAAAGCCTTCTTCAAGTGACTGAAGCAGAAAGACATTGAGCTGTTTGCACATCAAATTGCTTCAGAATCTTCTCAGCCTAGATATATCATAGAATCATAGAACAAGGGAGTTGGAAAGCATCAATGACTCTGATCCTCTGTCTGACTTTCAAATATTTGAAAAGTGCTATGCCCAGTTCTTTCAGTCATTCCTCATAGGGCTTGGTTTCTGGTCTCCTAATTATCCTTATTGCCCTTTTTTGAACTTGCTCCAATTTTTGGCATCCCTTTTAAAGTGGAAGGCCCAGAACTAGACACAGTGCTCAAGACCTGCTTAACCAGTGTCAAATAGAGGGGGGAGTAGTACTTCACAGGATCTGGAGATTATATATCTGTTAACACAATTTAAAATAGCGCTTGCCTTTTTTGCAGCTGCCTCATATTGTCAGCTTATATTCAGCTTCTGATCTATAACAATTACAAGACCCATCTCACTTGTAGTATTACTGAGCTAAGTATACCCCAGCTTGTAGCTGTACGTTAGTCCCTAGCCCATCCTGGTATAAAACTTTGCACTTATCCTTGTTGAATTTCATTCTGTTGATTTTAGCCAAGTGCTCAAGTCTATCAAACCCTTTTTGAATTTGTTTCTGTCTTCCAAGGTATTGCTTGGAATTTTGTTTCTCTCTTCCAAGGTATTACTTATTACTTTATTCACACATTTTATAAGCATCCCTGCACCCCTCATCCAAGTCGTTAATAAAAACACTGAAAAACACTGAATCCACAACTAAGCCCCACTTGTCACCTTCCCTCATTTGACAAGGATCCATTAATAAACACTCTCTATTTGCAATGCTGTAAGCAGCTGTGTATCCCTCTGACAGTTATTCTATCATGCCCACACCTAGTTATCTTGCTAATCCTTGACTATTTGTTTATAATTCTCAAGCTGCAACCCTATCCCCTCCACTTGCACTTCACATTTGTCTGGATTCTGGAAGATTATAGCCTGTCTTTTTTGAAAAGGCTGAGCTAAAATAGAAATTAAGCACTTCTGCCTTATCTTTATCACCTGTTATCATTTTTCCATCTCCACGGAGTAGCTGGAGCACTGTGCATCTTGTTAACCTCAGCTCATTCTCGGCTTTTGCTTTCCTAATGCCAACCCTGCAATTCTTCGCTACTTGTTTGTAGTTTCCCTTGGTGGCCCAGCCTTCTTTCCCCTTTCCCTCCGAGTTCCCTTTACTGCCAGCCTCTTCCACCAAGTCATCTCTACTGGTTAGAATCACGTCAAGGATAGCAAATCCTCCAGTTCCTTTCTCCACTTTTTGTAGGAGAAATTTATGAGCAACATAAGATAGGAGTGCCTTGGAAAATTCATATTTGCCAGAGTTTGCCTCCCAACAGATATCTGGATAATTTAAATCTCCTGTTACTACTAATTTGTGTCTCTTTCAAATTATTGCAGTTTGTTTTCCAAAAGTTTGATCTGCATTTTATCCTTGATTGGGCAGTTGGTAATAGACTCCCACTACCATGTTCCTTCTGTTTTTCCCCCAGTTCGATTAACTCAGGTACTCTTAATGGGACAACGAAGCTGATCCTCCTGTATTTCTGTTCAGGAATGTTGACACTGTGACTTCACCTCAAGTTCTATTCTTTCTGCACTTTTTGAACAGTTTCTATCCTTTGGCTTTTGTATTCCAGTGATAGGATTCATCCCACCAATTTCAGTCACTCCTGTGGCTCCCAACCTTGGGTAACCCAGGTGATACCGAAAGCCTTCAGCACCAACTGTGCTGGCTGTGTTGCCTACAAGTTGGAGCCCATGGGATACCAAAGCTTGGGATTCACTGAATTATCACTATCAAGTCATATTTACTTTCCTGAACTAAAATATCTGGTTTTTCTTGTTAGTTTCCTATTCTCCTGTTCTCTCTCTTTCTCTCCCCCCCCCCCCCCGCAAGTGATTATGTGATTTGTGGCCTACTTTTTTTCCTTACACAATTGTGAAGATTATTATTAGACCCCATTTGAGCTGTTTGGCCAGTTCCTCTTATTGTCCATAAGCTTTCATCTGCCTTTAGCTCTGAGCTTGCATCTCACTCTGTCTGATTATGTTCTTCAAGCTGCGGCCAAACACATTATTTCCAGTCGTTGTGAGATGCCAGCAGCCCATCTACCAGGAAATGTAGCCCATGGTCCCACAATCCATGGGCTACAACCCATGGTTGAAGAGAAAATATTTACTTTCGTTACTGTCTTTTCAGACCCAAATGGACCTTTTTACTCTTTCAAGCATTGTCAGTCAATTTAAGATGGCACTGTTTTATTTTTGTGAGTGTTGGGACATCCACTCAAATTGAGGGTTGGGAGAGTGAGAACAGACAAAATAAACTATTTCTTTACCCTGTTGTTAGTCTGGCATTTTGGGAAAACTATTGTACATATGGTGGCACCAGAAACAGAGAGGGTGTGCTTGAGAAACAGGATGCAGCATTGCTCACCTGTATGATGTAGACCCAGAATCTTCCTGGATGGTTGTCCCAGAGGATGCTCAGGATCTGGCTTAATAAGATGACTCATTTGCCTGTTTCTGAGGACACTCTAAGGTGGTTACTTCACATCCCGTTTGTCCCTCCTTGCTGTCCTGCTTGGGACCGGTACAAAAAAAAACTTACTTCACATCCATAGCGTGATAGCAAAAAGTTGTCTTGACCATGCCCCCGGAACCGGGAACAGAGCGTGACAAGCCGTACCTGCCCCTGGGCTGGGGAATTCTTTTGTCATGGTTTGTTCCCAGTTCCTGTTCCAAGACAAGGGACCGTGTGGTAACAACTGTCACGCAACAACCAGTGTCCACCTAGTGGTCTGCGGCTGAAGTGGCATTCAACATTAGTTTCCCTATGGGAAACACCATGCAGTGCAAATGTTTATTAAAGAAAGTACTGAAAATCCTGTAGCATTGAAGTGTAAATCCCAGAAGACCAGTAAATTGAAATATTGAAAAAGTTTTATTTGTGATATTTTTTAAAAAAAGGGTTAAGAAAGCAAGACAAATTCAGAATTTGTCACGGGACAAGACCGTGAAGTAATAGTTGTCATGAGACAAGTAATCACACCCGTGAGTAAACGGAAACAGGGACTGAACAGGGACAAAACCATGTGACCGCGAACAGCGCTGTCACGGTACAAATGTAATCGCGAAACAAGGTAGGACGTGAAGTAACTGCCTAAAGCCAGGCATTTTTGAAAACTCCGGACCTGCAGAGTAGAACTAACAGCTGTGTATGTTGCAGGCACACACGGACAGCTTACATTGTCACCAATTTATTTTCTCATTTGGAATTTGTACACCAAGATCCATGTGACTAATCCTTAGTGGGTTGTGTTCCCATCTCCAGTTGGTAGGGTAGAAGCGCAATTGATACCTTCACAACCATTTTTTTCAGGGAGGGGACAGCTTCAGCTCTTGTCTGGGTTAGTGGGGCTGAGAAAGCCAGCACATTGATGTCACCTCCTTCTCTTGCAGTTGGAGGGAGAACAGAGGAATGGATCCCAGTTCTAATCTTCCTCTAGCAGCAGGCCACCACTGCCATGGTACAGAGTTGGGGGAGGGGAGCGCTTGGGCTGGTCCTGGCCTTTGTTCTCCAGCTGGTGGATTTGTTCCAGTTTCAGTACAAGTGACCTTATTATAATATTATTGTGATTTTATTTGTTTTTTTACTTTTCCCGTGCAAAGGCTAGGAAACTTCAGTAATTATATGAGCCAAAAAGGTGCCTGAAGTCATATACAAATTCAGAGCCCACCATTTTCATTATATTTTTATTAGGTATCCAGTTGATGAATGGACAATGGGAAGAAAAGGACATATTTAGCTGCTTGGTGACAGATTGCCAGAATGCACCACCCTCCTGTACTTCCATCAGACGCAGTCAGAGCCTGAGCATGGTGTGTATGGAACTTCTGCCTAAGCTCTTAAAAGAAAAATTTCTGCCTCCCATGCAAGCAAAGATTGACAGCACTCTCAGCATCTGTGCAGACAACCTTCTCTCCGAGCAAGAGGTTATTACAGCAGCTCAGGTGCTGGTGGACATTTTGAAACCCTTGCAGACCTGTGATTCTCAATTTGCCTACCGCTACCCGGACTGCAAATACAGCGTCAAGCCTTAATATCAAAAACCAATCAACCAACCAACCAAACTATCTATCAGAAGCTTTGTTCATGTACTGGAGATTGCCCTTTCCTTACCTCTTCTACCTTCTGAAGTGGAATCATCCATCCATCAATTTTTAAAGTGGAATCATGGCCTCCAGGAAATCACACATTGGGATACGAATGCTGTACTAATTTTGCTACATAAATGGACCCTCATTTATTGTGCTAACATTCCAAGGTGAAACTCTGTGAATGTTTTGGGTCAAGCCTCTAAAGACAGAGATAGGGTCACACAATTCCCATGTGACTAAACATCTCCTAGGGACTTGCCCATATTTTTCCATCTAAAAGAGGCCCTCATGTATAAGCTTCTCCCTACTTTTCCAAATCACACAGTTCTCTACTCGGCTTGCTTCCATGTATAAAACAACTTTCAATTTTCAGTCTAACAATTTTAGACAAAAATACTGTATAGTATTATACATGGGAAATAGTTTTTCATCCACCATTTCCTAACTTCTCATTTTTCCTTTTCTAATGGATTATTTCAGTAAGATGTATGAATACCTCACAGCCTAGTTTTGGATGCAATCCTAATAAATACCGTTGGAGCCTCTCCTAATGTGTGTTGAGCCCATTTACACTTTCTGTCTAGAGAGTTACTTTGTACAACTGCACAGAGAACAATTATTGAGTAAGCTACAAATAGCTTTCCTGACCATTGTTTGTGGGTGAAATCATTTGTTCCCCGCAATTCAACAGGGACATATTGCCATTTTGCAGCATAATCTTCTTTTCCCTCCACTTCTGGTGGAAAACTAAAACAAGCTCCAAAAGTCTAACTGGAAGTCATCCACCCTTCATTTCTTTCTGTCGTATACTGACTTTTTGGAATCAGTAATTGCCACTGGAACACTTGGGTTCCACTAGCTGGCAGCCTCCAAGTCACCATCATCCATTACATATACATCCTCTCTTGGTGTGCTTTATTTTCTCTTCTATCGAAAGTACAGTAATTTCATTTGTTCCTCTGGATTCCTGTGAGGATACAGTTAGAATAAGGGAAAAGTCTTGGCTAGTCATTGAATGTGGAGGAAGGAAACTTTGCAAGTACATTTTGTTCTAGCAAGTTGGAGAAAGAACCACCTAGCAGTTGTTAACTGTTTAAGATGGAATGAATGATGAAATCACAAGGTGGGGTGGGATCATAACCAAAGGGACTCTCCTGTTATTGTCTATGATCACTACAACTCAAAGGAGCTCGGTGTACTAACAAAAAAGGTCATTTACCTATATTTTCACTCTTCTGACATTACATGGTTAAATACCAGACCCGGTGTGTCTGGTATTTAACCATCTCAAAATATTTCTAACCTTGCTAAAATAAAGTATTTACCATGACTTTAGGAACACCTTGGGACATTTTGCTACTAGAGGTAAAGGAAAAGAAGACCACCCACCCCCTATCCATTCTGGGTACAGAAGCCATATTATATACCCATATAACAGACAATCAGAAAAATTGTAGGCATTGGGTGTTAGCAGTGTATTAATTCTGTCAGGTTTGGCCAACAAACTACAGTATCTAGGAGATGTATGGTAGGCTAAAGCCACATGCGAGAAATGAGTGGGTTTGAACACCTGACCCGGTTTCTGTTTTTAAAAACTAGTAAGGATGTAATCCTATAACCATTACTAGGAGTAAAGCCTTTGAACTCACTGAGATATGCTTATAAGCAGAAAACACAATACCCCTCACAGTAACATAAAGTCACATTTAGCTAAAACCCTGCATGATATTATGTTGGCACTTGGCAGTATAAGTGTAAATGCTGGGTCCTCTTTGGAAGCTTGCAGCTTCTCACTGTGCCAGGGCTGCTTGCCTGATCAAGTGAATGCACTGAAGACGTACATTCTGCTCTGTAGTCCTATGCGAATGCCAACGGAATTTTGGCTATTGAATTATTGTTGATTTGGAGTTACTCAAGTGTATTGATACACATTGTGTTCCACTGGCATTTCAAATGTAACAAATGTTGATGTTAATATTTGGTGCGAAACACAGTTGGCAAGTTTACTGTTAAAAGGGGGGCGGGCAAATATGCCCCAGTAATATATTAGGTACAGAACCTTTGCCTCAGATAGTTTCCACTCTGCTTGTCTAACGAATCTGACATTATAAAAAAGGGGATTGAAAATAAAACAGCCAACATTATAATGCCATTATACAAAATGATAGTAAGACCACACCTGGAGTATTGTGTACAATTCTGGTCACCACATCTCAAAAAAGACATAGTGGAACTGGAAAAGGTGCAGAAGAGAGTGACTAAAATGATTACTGGTCTGGGAGACCTCCCTTATGAGGAAAGGATAAAACATTTGGGGCTCTTTAGTCTGGAAAAAAGGCGCCTGAGGGGGGATATGATTGAGACATACAAAATAATGCAGGGTATGAGTAAAGTGGATAGAGGGAAGCTCTTCTCTCTCTCCCAAAATACCAGAACTAGGGGACATACACTCAAATTGAGGGCTGTGAGAGTAAGAACAGACAAAAAATATTTTTTCTGTGGAACTCCCTGCCACAGGATGTGGGTGATGGCATCTGGCCTGGATGCCTTCAAAAGGGGATTGGACAGATTCCTGGAGGAAAAGTCCATCACAGGTTACAAATCATGATGGAAATGTGTCTTCTCCAGGCTTAAAACCGGGGCACTTCAAGGGTCAGATGCAGGGGAGTGGTATCAGGAGAAAGATATCTAGTCTCATGCGCTCCCAGACGCATCTGGTGGGGCCACTGTGAGATATGGGAAGGTAGACTAGATGGGCCTTTGGCCTGATCCAGCAGAGCTCTTCTTATGATCTTATGACATCTAAGGGACATCCAAGGATTTGGGTGAGCATTTTTGAGGTGTACCCCTCTAGGCCCATTCTTTTGTGCTACCCAACCCTCTTTGGTCCTGCACAGGTGGACACAAAAAAGAAGTGAACCCTCTCTGGGCACATTACTTGTGCCTTCTTCAGAAAAAGTTCCAGATCTGTGCACATATTTCCAAAGCTTCTTTGGGAACATCAAACTATGAGATTGCAACCTGTGAAATAGTGATGTTTGACTGGCTAAAGAGAACAACAGCATGAGATTCGAGTATACTAAAATAATAATTTATTATAAGATGGGAGAATATCAAAAGGATATAAAATAAATCAGTCAGATAATAAAATCAGCATATACAGGCAAAACTTGGAAAATTAGAATATCGTGCAAATGTTCATTTACAGAGGTCCCCCGCCCTTTCACAATGCACAAATTGTGTCCTGCTATATCATGGGACTGCAGTACTGTACCCCGAAAGGGCTTAAGGGAAAGGGGAGCCGGCTGAGAGGCCTTTCTAAAGATCGTGCATCACTCACCCGCAGTCCCCTTGCAGGTGTGCGGTGAGCAATGTTTAAAGGGCTCTTGGCTGCGGAACCAAGCGCTTGTCTCCACTGCCAGGAGCCCTTTCCAAAGAGCTCTCGCCGTGTGCCCTCCCTTCCCTGGTAGTTGCGGGCGTGCAGCGAGCAATGTTTAAAGGGCTGCAGAGACAAGCGCTTGGCTCCGCGGCCGGGAGCCCTTTCCAAAGATCGCTCACCGAGCACCCGCCGGCCCCTGGGGGTTGGGGGCACGCAGAGAGCAATGTTTGGAATTGTGTCCACCCACCTGACCTGCATCTGCATATCATGTATTTTCAATGATTGTGGGTCGGGTGGGCCCCTAACCCCTGCGATAGGTGGGGGGGTTACTGTATTTCAGTATGTCAACTCAAAAGGTGAAACTAGTATATGAGATAGACTCATTACACACTAAACGAGATATGTCATGCCTTACTTGGGTATCATTTTGATGTTTATGACATACAGTTTATAAAAACCCAAAATTCATAATCTCAGAAAATTAGAATATTACATGACATCAATAACATAATTGGAAATAGAACAATATTGGACCTCTGAAAAGTCCATGCATAGATATGTACTCAGCATCCCCATATAACTCTTCTGTGGAAGGAAATATGAAGTGCTCAAAAAATCTCCTCGTAGACGGCTTCATTGACCTGGGACTTAATGAAGCACAGTGGACCAACACCAGCAGATGACATGGCTACCCAAGTCAACACAGACTGTGGAAACTTCACACTGGACTTCAAGCATCGTGCACTGTGTGCCTCTCCATTCTTCCTCCAGACTCTGGGTCCTTGGTTTCCAAATGAGATGCAAAAGTTGCTTTCATCAGAAAAGAAGACTTTGCTTGAGAGGATGGGAATCAACATATATGCACGGGTCATGAGGGTAATGGATCTATCAGGAAAGACCAAAATTTGGTTTAATGAGTCAAGTACTTAGAAGGTCTGTTTTTGTGTTTGGCCTTTGAAGCCCTGGTTGTCTGGTGTATTGGAGACACATCACGTATTGGTTATTAATGGACTATAATGGATTCCAATGGAAACCAGTGAATGGAAATGTGTTCCAGTTTAAGACTATTGCCAAGCTAACCTTATATTTGCCAAACCAGACATGTCACTCTAAATCTGCTTTTTGTATCTGGGCCATCCTTAAAATATTAAACAAATATTAATATGTGAAAATGGAAAGGGGAGTGAGATTACCAGCCTAAAATGTTAATCTGTCTGACCTCCAAGAGGAACATACTAGCCAAGAATAAATTTTTTTACATGCGTTACAAAACTGAGAGACCAAGATATAACTCTTTTTTTAAATAGCTCATTAAGTATTAGTCTCAGTCATATTGATATATTTGAAAGTTGATAGAATTTAGGTGAATAGATAATATAAAATGGGTTGATGTTTACTATTTACTTAACCTTATAGATTAGATAGGATATCTTAAGTCAAATTTACTATCTTCACCCTTTGTACTAGATGAAAACAGATATAAATGTATGCCTACCATATACTGAGCTAGGCAAACAGATTTTAAAGTGCTTAGTAAAATGAAGAATTAAGATTAAATAGGCTAAATGGCCTCTCTTCAACTTGGAGAGACGTGACCAGTGGGGTGCCACAGGGTTCTGTTTTGGGTCCAGTGCTGTTTAATATCTTTATTAATGACTTGGAGGAAGGAATAGAGAGTATGATAATTAAATTTGCAGATGATACCAAATTGGGAGGGGTTGCTAATTCCCTAGAGGATAGGATGAAAATCCAAAAAGACCTTGACAGATTAGAGTGTTGGGCCAAAGCTAACGGAATGCATTTCAATAGAGGGAAATGTAGGGTGCTACATCTAGGGGGAAAATGAATTGCACAGATATAGGATGGGGGATACTTGGCTGGAGAATAGTACCTGTGAAAGGGATCTGGGAGTCTTGGTGGACCACAAATTGAACATGAGTCAGCAGTGTGATGCGGCGGCCAGGAAAGCCAATGCGATTCTTGGTTGCATCAACAGAACCATAGTGTCTAGATCAAAGGAAGTGATAATACCACTCTATTCTGCTCTGATCAGACCCCACCTGGAGTACTGTGTCCAGTTCTGTGCACCTCAATTTATAAAGGATGTTGACACCCTCGAGCGGGTGCAGAGGAGGGCGAACAGGATGGTTGAGGGTCTGGAGGAAATGTCTTAGGAGGAACAGCTTAGGGAACTGGGAAAGTTTAGCCTTTCAAAAAAAAGACTGAGAGGGGATATGATAGCTATGTTGAAATATTTGAAAGGATGTCATATTGAAGAGGGAACAGGTTTGTTTTCCATGGCTTCAGAGACTAGGGCTTGGGGGAATGGTTTCAAACTACAGGAAAAGAGATTCCATTTGAACATTAGGAAGAACTTCATGACAGAGCTGTTCGGCAGTGGAATATGCTGCCATGGAGGGTGGTGGAATCTCCTTCTTTGGAGGTTTTTAAGCAGAGGCTGGATAGCTATCTGTCGGAAATATTGTGATGGGGTTCCTGCATGGCAGGGGGTTGGACTAGATGGCCCTTGAGGTCTCTTCCAACTCTAAGATTCTATGATTCTATGATTTTCAGACACTAACAGACTGAGAGCTTTGATTGCTGGTCCCCTCTTGCTACACATGCTTCAGGAGGACCCTTTGCCCTCAGTTTATACATTTGTGCTTCATAGTAGCAAAAGTCAGTAAATTAAAGGAGCTAAATAGGAGAGGGGTGGTGTGTTGGCTTAGCAGGCTAGAGCACTGAAACTGTCAGCTGCAAAGTCGGCAGCCACGTGGTTCGAATCCTGAGTGCCACACAGCACTCCCACTGTTAACCCGAGCTACAGCCAACCTAGCAGTTCTAAAGCATGCAACTGCAAGTAGATAAATAGGTACAAGCATAAAAAGCAGGAATGTAAACAGTGTTCCATGCACAGAAATGCATTTATCCATGCTGGCCACATGGCCTCGGACTTTATATCTTCTTTATCTAGTCATTTATTTTTATAACTCCCTGTTCTATCATAACCTCATTTAACTTTATGTTGATGTTTTCTGGAATATTTCTTAATTCCACCACTTGACTTGATGGAGAAATCTTTGGACTTGGTGTTTTCCTATAACTTGCTCAATATAGCAACATATTACTTAAATAGGGATTATCTTATTTTCCACAATTTTTAAAATATTTTCTTTAAAAACATTCTCCACACTTTCTTCATATTTATAAAATTATAAATCACTCTGAGTTGCCACTTTCCTGTTTGCAGTAATCTCTGGAATGTGCCTCAAATGATTTAATTACAGTATAATTAAATATTTGGTATATCTAAACCTCTCTCTATTTGAGATGATTATACCATATTTTTTACTTATTCTTGGTCTTTTATTTCCATTACAGAACATATTCATAATATTGTGAAATTCTTTTAGTTCCTTATCACCTATCTTTATAGATAACATCCAAATACTAATTAATTTAGTGATTATTGTTGTTTTTGGTACTGTAATTCTGCCAAACCATAACTTCAGCTTTTGATATCCCTTTATTTGTTCCTTAATTTGTTTTTTCAAAATTTGTTTTTATAACAACTTGCAAATTCCAAGCAATGTTTCCAATGGGCCACTTTATCACCAGATACAACAAAGAACACACACACACACACACACACATTGTTGCACAAACCCATCAGTATTCAAATAGTCACATAGGTTCAGCACTGCACCCCGGCCTAGAGAAAGATTAGTTACTTACCTGTAACTGTGGTTCTTCGAGTGTGCATCTGTGAATTCACACCAATGGGTCTTATGCACCTGTGCAGAAGATATCAGGTCATTAGCAAGCTCCAAATAAGGCAAGGATCTCTTCCTCCCACTGCGCATACTCTCCGTTTCCCACCTTTTGCCTCAGTTCCGTGGTTCGCTGCTGAAAAATAAAGCACAGAGACATAATGGAAGAGGGGAAGGTTGGGTGGGTAGTGTGAATTCACAGATGCACACTCAAAGAACCACAGTTAAATGTGAGTAACTAATCTTTCTTCTTTGTGGCATCTGTGAATACACACCAATGGGTGACTAGCAAGCTGACATACTGGTGGTGGGCCATCACGGCAATGCAGAAGCGAGGACAGCCCTTCGGAAAACGGAGTCAGCTCTAGCTCTCACATTCAGTTTGTAGTGGATAGCAAACGTGAACGGAGTAGACCAGGTCGCTGCTTTGTAGATGTCAGAGATGTCAACTCCTCTCAAGAAGGCAGTGGAGGAGGCCATGGACCTGGTAGAGTTTCCCTTAGGGGTTGTAAGTAAGCCATAGTGATGGTGGTGGTAATCCACTTGGAGATGGTTTGAGGGCACACAGGTAGGCCCTGGGAAGGATCAGAGGTGTGGACGAAGAGCCTGTTTGACTTTCGAAAGGAGGCAGTCCGGGAGGTGTAAAAGAGGAGAGCACGACAGATGTCCAGAGTGTGAAGAGAGTGTTCCAGGTCTGAAGAAGGTGACAGAAAGAAGGTACGTAGTATGAGAGGTTGTCGAAGGTGGAATGCAGAAGATACGTTGCGTAAGAAGGAGATATCTGGGTAGAGCGTAACTTTGTGTGGGTGGAATTGTAGGAAGGGAGGGTCGACCCATAGGGCGGCCAGCTCGGAGACTTTCCTGGCTGAGGTGATGGCAACCAGGAAGGCAGTCTTCAAGGTAACTATGTATACTGAGACAGTAGCTAGGGGTTCGAATGGTGCCCTCATGAGTCTGTTGAGAACCAGAGTGAGAGACCATTGAGGAGTGATTGTCCTAGCTTGAGGACTAATGTTCGTTAGGCCTTTCAAAAACTGCTTCGGGATGGGATGCCTGAAGAGCAGCGTTGCTGGAGAATGGCTTGGCTGATGCGCCATGATGGTGGCGGTGTACACCCTGATGGTAGCAATCAAAAGTCCTCTGTGAAAAAGTAGGAGGAGGAAGTGTAGGAGTGTGAGAGTGGTTGGGCTGGGTGTCAGATAGTGTGCAGTTGTGAAATTGATGAAGGCTTTCCATTTATAGGAATATAGTTTTGAAGTGGATGGTTTTCTTGCTCTGGCTAAGACGTCCATGATGGAGAGGTGATTAGCCATGCTGTAAGCTGGAGGGTTGGCAGGTCGGGATGGAGAACACAACCCTGGTGTTGTGAGAGTAAATTGGGTACCGATGGAAGATGGAGGTGATCTACAGCTATGGAGGTAAATGTCGTGAACCAGGCTTGTCTGGGCCAATGTGGGGTTACGAGGATAGCTGGGCCCCAGTGGTGTCAGAGGGTGACAATAGTTTGTTGGAGGAGTGGTAGCGGGGGAAGGCATACAGGAGGGTAGGCGGCCATGGAGTGGAAAAGGCGTCGCCTAAGGAGTGGGATCCGAGACCCGCTCATGAGCAGTATTGTGGGCACTTTTTGTGCGTTTGGGATGCAAAGAGGTTGAGTTGGGGGGTGCCCCAGCGTCAACAGAGGAATTGGAAGGCTGGGTCTAGCAGAGACCACTTGTGGTTGCACTGGGTGTGACAGCTGAGGTGATCAACTGTGGATGACCATCGGGAATACAGTATGTTTTTGTTATAGCACCACTCCCACATCTGTATGCTGAGGTGGAGAAGGGGGAGTGAGTGTGTGACACCCTGTTTGTTCAGATAAAAGAGGGCGGTGTTGTCGATGATTGTACCGTTTCCCCCCTGAGGAGCAGTTTGAAGGCTTTTAGGACTTTGAAGATGGCGAGGAGTTCCAGGTAATTTACGTGGAGGGACTTCTCCTTGTGATTCCAGGTGTTGTTTATTTGGAGATCGTTGCAGTGGGCTCCCCAGCTGGTCAGACTGGCATCTGTGGTGATCTGGATTGACGGCTGAGGTAATCGGAAGGGGGGTCCCTTGTTGATGGCCTTGGATGATTTCCATCAGTTCCAACAGTTTGTGTGACTCGGAGGTGCTCGCCCTGCGAGCCCCGACGGGGGGGGGGCGAAAATTGGGGAGGAGCCAGGCCTGCAGTTTCCTGTTTGAATCTGGCATGAGGCGAAACAGTGGTGGTGGAGGCCATGAGGCCTAGGAGGTGTTGGATGTGCCTTGCAGGGACAAGGCTCCCCATGTGGCAGGGACATATTGCTTTTGAGAGTTTTAGTATGCGAGAGCACGGGAGGAATGCTCTTCTAACAGTGGTGTCTAGAATTGCTCCTATGTACAGAGCAGTATGAGATGGAATGAGGCTGGATTTGTCATAGTTGATCTTTAGACCCAGAGATGTTAGAAGCCGTAGAATGTACTTGATGTCGCCTGTGGCTTGTTTGTGGAGCCAGTTGTCGAGATATGGGAAGACATTTATTCCCTGAAGACGAAGAAAGGCTGCGACGGGTGCCATGAACTTCGTGAAAACCCTTGGTGTGGTGGAAAGGCCAAAGGGGAGTGCCTTGAACTGTTAAGTTAGAGGTCCGGTTCGGAAGCCGAGGTATTTTCTTTTTCTTTTGATAATAATAGGTTTATTAATATTCCATCATCTTAACAATTGATATTTCTAAATTAATTTCTACAAACTATTCCATTTGTCTTTCATCATATTGTCTGGGTGCACTTAACATTAGTTACACCATGTCTTAGTACCACCTAATGCATTGTTTCTTCTCTCCAACCAGTCATAAAATCTATTCCACATTGAGTAATACACAGAGTCCTTTTTTTCTTTGATTCATAATGTCATTCTGTCCATCTCAGCACAGTCTAAGATTTTTTGTATAATTATTTCCTCGTTAGGTATGTTTTCATTTTTCCACATTTGGGCCTAAGCTATTCTAGTGGCAGTCAAGATATGTAGTATAATATATCTATCCTTAACATGTTCTGGCATAATACCTACTAAAAACATTTCTGGTTTAAATTCTATATTCAGCTTAGTTATTTCTTTGAGCCATATATGTATTTTAACCCAGTATTTCTTTGCCCTCACACAAGACCACCATGCATGATAATACATCCCATCATGATTTTTACATTTCCAACATTTGTTAGACAAGTTTGTAAATATTTTTGCTAATCTAGTTGTTGGTAAGTGCCAATGATAAAACATTTTATATACTGTACATTTTCTTTATAAGATGTTGCCAGAGTTAGTTTGTTATTCAGACTCCATAACTTTTGCCATTTCTCTAGTTCAATTGTGTAACCAATATTCTTGGCCCAACATATCATTGTCTCTTTTACTTGCTCAACTTCCATTTTCAATTCTGGCAGGAGGTTATAAAATTTTTAAATTAAGTTATCTTCTAATAGTAGTAATATTTTATCAAATTGAGGCTGTTCTTTGTAAAATACTTGTAATTTAAGATCTTCTTTTTATGCTGATTGAAATTGCATAAGTGGCCACCATGGAAGTATCACTCCTTGATTTGCTAGTTGTTCCTTAGTTAAAAGATCGTTGTATGTTACAATTTTATCAAAGTTTAGGTGAATGCTTCTAGTGAGGAGAACCCATCTTGGAGTTTTCATGTAGATTCTGGTTTTAATTTTCTCCAATGTACTAATTAAGGAGTTGCTTATCAGATTACTTTGAAAGTATTTATGTGTTTTGGTTTTTCCATACCACAAAAAGCATGCCATCCTAGCTGTAGATCATGTCCTTCCAAGTATAAAAGTGCCATCCTAGCTGTAGATCATGTCCTTCCAAGTTTAAAACTCTTTTATCTTTCAGCAGTAGCCATTCCCTTAGCCATGTCAACACATAAGCTTGGTAGTACAGTGTCCAATCTGGTAAGCCAAAACGGGAAGCAGAGGTATTTTCTGTAGTCGTGTCGTATTGAGACAGGAAATATGCATCTTGGAGATTGATTACTGTAAGCCAACCCCCCTGCTGAAGCAGCAGCAGGATTGTTTGAAGGGTTGTCATCCTGAATTTCATGGGATGAATGAAAAGATTTAGACCCCTGAGATCTAGGATGGGTCTTAAGCCGCCGTCTTTTTTTGGGACCGTGAAGTAACGGGAGTAGAATCCTTGTGTGTCTCGTGGTATTATGGGCTAAATGGCATCCTTGCTTATGAGTGTGTGTATCTCCTTTTGCAGAGTGCTTGATGGAGGGGTGATGACGACACGTCCCAACGGAGGAAGTTGCTGAAAATGGATGTGTATCCGGTGGCTATCATGGTGAGTATCCATGAATCTGATGTTATGTGCTGCCAGCAAGGGAGAAATGGTCGAAGCCGGATGTTGTTGTCAGGTAAGACAGGTATGAAGTCAAAGATGTGTCTTGTTTTTCCGATCGGGGCGCCTCTGGGACTGGCGCTGTCGGTTAGACGCTTGGGTGCACTGTTGTTCATATGGGGGGGGGTGTTATACCTCTGGCGATATTCAGAAATGTATCAATTTTGTTGATTATAGAACAGGTGGTGCCGTTGAGTGGCGGGCCAAAAAGAGGGCTGGCTAGAATGGCCTTGGTTACCTCCTGGTGGTATGAGAGGGCTTTCTATTGTTGGTCTGGTAGCAAAAAGGACAAAATGGGTAGGAACTTTTGCATAAGATGTTGGTTGTAGGCTTCCATCGCACACAAATAATTGGAGGCATGGAGGGAAAAGGAGGCCAGGGAGTAATGTCTCCCAAAGATGTCCAGCTTTCAGCCTTCTTTGTTATTGGGCATAGTGCTGGAGATAGACTTTGCCTGTTTTGCGTGGCATCCACTATCAATGAATGTGGAAGGGGATGCTGAGATAGGAAGTTAGTAGGGTCGCCCTGGGTGTGGTACATATTGTCGATTCATCTTGGTATCAGTGGGGTAGAAGATGGTTTAGCCCACTTGGACTTGATACGTTCCAGTAAGGAGGGGATGAAGCCCATATGCAATGGTGGGGTTTGGGGTTTATCTAAATGTCCAAAGAATTAACAGGATTTGGCAGCAGATGACTTTTGGACCTGCAGGTCCATCACCTTGGCTATCCTGTGTATCATTTTGGAGTAGACTTTGAAGTCCTGAGGTGGAGTGGAGACCTCGGTGTTGAGGGCTTCGTTGTCAGAAAGGTGCCTCAGTGAAGAATGAGGCATTGCCTGGGAATAGTCCTCATCTGATGGTGACAAGTGATGGGAGGATATGGGTCTGTCCATGGGTGCTGGAGATTTGTCTTGGCATCAAGCAGGGTGGTTGTCCACGTGGTGTCAAAGGACGGGGATTGGGTCCGATGTGCAAGTATAGGAGGTGTATGCATCCTTCTAGTGTCTAGATGAAGTCGATATCGTAGCTCATGATGTCATGAGGTCAGTCGCTGATGGAGAACAGGGCCTAGGGTGTTTACTTGGCTGTGTGGCCAGAGGGTGTCGGGGATCTGGTGCGAAGGTGATACCGAGATCCATGTGCTCATTGCCAGATGAACAGGAGACGACGTTAATATAATCTCACATTTTGTGTGGTCAGGTGGCACGGATATCAGTGTAATCCTTTCTTTCGCGGTGATATCGGGAGAGTGATGCTGCCCTGGACCTGCGGTAGATGTCAGTTTGATGGAAAGGGTCACGGCCTCGATCATGACGTTGTGGCATCAGGGGAGACGGCGGATGTCAAGAGCACCCGTCCCGAACCACTGGAGGCGTATGACATTGGGGCTCCATGATGCAGGCCCTTTTCCGCTGTTGATGAGGGATGTCTGACACTGTCTGTGTCTGATGTCTGCTGTCGATGTCAAGTAGGTGTGGAGGAGTTGAGTGGCATTGTGTCTCGTCATGGACCCTGAGGTCGGAATGTGTGCCCAGCATTCGGCTAGGGCTTTGCATTGGCACATGGAGGACAGTAACCTCGGCTATGGAGTGATCTCCCCAGCTATCATGGCTGGATTGTGGAGATGGTGCCGGATGCTGTTGATATGGGATGTCCTCCTGGTCTCGATGCCGAGAGCCCTGGTGGCTCGGTGTCGGGCTAGGAGACCGAAGTGTTAATGTCGATGCCACCGATCTGGTGTCAGATTTTGATGTCGTCAGGGCTTGTTTCTTCCTTTTCCCCTTTAAGATAGAGGGCGATTTTGGGGCTTTTGCAGGCTTTGGAGGTCTCGTCCCAGAGTGAGAGTGAGCCGGAGCCTCTGATTGTGCTTGTGTCTCTATAGAGCAGAGAGATTCTTTCCCAGAGATAGGCACGGAGCCTTCCTAAACGCTGCTTAAGGGCAGGTTTTGTAAGCTGTTTGCAATCAATGCAATGAGATGGTTGTTGTTGCTCTCCGAGACAATAGAGGCACAGTGTGTGCCCGTCAGATTGGGATTTTGTTAGAACAAGCAGCCGCCGAAGGCCATAAAATGGCGGAGGGAAGGGGAAAAAGAAAGGCAATGACTGATCCAACAAAGGAGGAGGAGGTTGGGGACTAACAAATAACAAAGGTAATTATAAACAAAGTAAGAATAAAAAGAAAGGATTGTACTTAATTGTTTTGCTTTCGCTTTCAGGAGCTAGGAAATGTGCAACCAATCTTTCGCGGCGAAAAGGAACTGAGGCAGAAGGCAGGAAACGGAGAGCGTGCACAGTGGGAGGAGGTCCTTGCCTTATTTGGAGCTTGCTAACAACAGGATATCTTCTGTACAGGCGCATAAGACCCATTGGTGTGTATTCACAGATGCCACCAAGAAGAACTATTAGCCATTTTCTTCAGCCTTCTATACAGTCACTTATTGTGTCTCCTGAATGCTATTCTGACATTCAAATTCTAACATACTCCTTAAGTCTTTCTGTGAAGAAGAAAATTTAGAATGTATGGCATTGGTAGAAAGTATATTTGTGGAATAATATGAAAAAATATTGAACTTGTAGTAGTATGACATGCATCTTGGTTAAAATCTGTTTTCAATTCAAAGAAGACATATTTCAATTTCCTGAAGTTTTGATTGTTGTTGTTGCTTTGTCGTACAGTTGTGACTGACTCTTCGTGACTCCATGCCCATGGAGTTTTCTTAGCAGGAATACTGGAGTGGCTTGCCAGTTCTAACTCGAGGCCTACAGCACCTGGCATTCCCTGGTGGTTGCCCATCCAACTACTAGCCAGGGCCGACCCTGCTTAACTTCCGAGATCAGGTGAGATCCAATGTCCTCAGGGCATCTACGCAGCTCGTTTTGATTAGCTACCCCTAACTACCCAAGCTAAAGAAAGCTACACATAAAGGTCATCAAGCTGTCCACATAATGTATGGCTTCCCAAACTTTAATGCCTATAATTTACTTTTCAGATAAAGAATAGCCTTGGATAATCATTGCTCCTAAAGTAGCCGTGCTACTCATTTAAACAAAATGGGAGAACAAGCAAGAACAGACAATGCTCTGCCATCTCAAAATAATAAATGTTGAATTAATCCTTCAATATAATTTATGACTGGTTCAATGTATTTAAGAAGGGTAATTATAATATTAAGTCTAAAATATCTCCAGAAGAAATATCTTTTATATTAGTACTTGTTATGACTGTATACCCATTTTAAGAAATTTATCTCCAACCAATCCTGCAGAAATATTGCATACAGAGGTGTTAAACGTAACTCCCTCTGACCTAGTCGGTAGCTAGTTTGAGTTGCTGCCATATTTGTTGTTTGTTCAGCAAATTCAAGAATCCAAAACAACCCAATACTTTAAAATAATATGTAACATTCAAAAACTTAGGTGCTTCAGGTAACAAAAAAAATATAGCAAACTAATAGGGAATAATGCCATGGCTGTGTGTGCCAAGGACCCTGGATGACCAATCAAGTTTTAGCTGGACATGAAAATAAAATCCATGCTAGAACCACTTGGCATTTAAGGGGAGGGAGATGGACATGGAGTCACAAAGAGTAGGTTACAACTGTACCACACAACAGTTCCACAACTGCTCTCAATATTTTATCAGTGACCATGAGTGTTGATGGTCTGAGTTCACCACCAGCAAATGAACCGGATGCTAGGCTTGTTAAACAGAATTACTGTACTGTACTAAGACAAATGCCTGGGCTACCACAGGGCAAAGCAAGAATAATACAGATGTCAGAATAAAGAAGTTACCATACGTATTTTTGAAGGCTGCTCCTAGCTTTTGGTTCTTCAGAGAAAGAAAATGACAAAATTATGTACAATCATTGCAGTAATTCTTGTTAGTCTTTATCTGAACATTGATCCAAATTCAACAGAGGTCTCTTTCTCAACCTGGATCTACCTTCATTGTGTCCACAAGGAAGTATCTGTGCTTTGAAAAGGCTCCTTCCCCTTTAAAGAAGACAGGGTAAAATCGCTAGACTCTGCAGATGTTATCCAAATATGTAGCATCTTTTTCCATTGCAGAGGGCTACATACAAATGATTCTGGCAGGATTACTGTCTGCCCAAAGGCAAGAAGACCAGTGGTACTGCTTTGAAAAAAAAAAAAACATCTTTGTTTCAAATATGCATTTATAATATTTGGCCCTAAATCCAACAACTAGTAATATGAAAATTGCTACTAGTGCACATGTTCTGGGTTATAGTGTTACACAAGCTTTTCCACAAATCCAGTATTGTACAGTTGTGCTAATGAGGGAAGTGTGCAATGGTTGATGTATGGCCCCAAATGCATAAAGTGGCATAGTTGCAAGCTGTTGCATCTGTCCTATGTTTCATTATGATGACGTTCAAGGCAGCTACCGCTTTAAAGGCAAGCAATGCTGTTTTAGAAGAGAAAAAGAGACAAGACCAACACAGAATAGAGTAATAATTGAATGTTGGGGTTAATATAGCTTGCACTACAGTAAATGGATATTTTACTATAACATGGTGTCATTCTACCCCCAGCCCCATAAAAGGGCTTACTTCTAAGACTCCTGTGTATTTGAAATGTCAAAGATAAGGAGAGCAGAACTAGAATGTTCAAATCAGAGGTTGATTTTAATCATTTTTCTGAACTTATTTATTTTTATACTTATTGCCCTCCCGACTTTCCCCCAGGAAACTCTGGGCAGTGCACAACAAATAACTAAATAAACAATATGCCCAAAACCAAACAAAACTCAAACAAGTCAAGTCAGGTAAGTAATAAAAACATAACCACCTTCTGAAGAGAGCTTTATGATGTATGGGATTTAGAGTACAGGGAGATCTTAAGAGAGGTGGTAAAGAATATATTTAGAACAAAAAATGTATTCTGTGTGTCAGAAGCAATCCAATGGTGATTCTGGAGTGGAAGGCATCTGAATGCACACAGTTCTCTCATCATTTGGGGTGGTTCCTTTCATGCCCACTGCAATCAAGATGATCTCTTTAAAAACTGACTCATAATCTAATTGATGTGTCTTTCAATAAACATAGATTTATTTGAGACTGATACTTGACAATTTCAGCACATTTTAGATTTGTGATGTATGTTGAATACAGTGGTACCTTGTATAACAGACAGCTTGTATAACAGAAAATTTGTACAACATAAAAAATTCCGGAGATAGGGGAAATTTGCTTAACATAATTGCCTATGGGGAAAATCCGTACAACATAAAAATGGGATTACTCTGCTTTCAATGCATTCCTATGGGAATTTGTATAAAGGAAAATTTGCTTAACATAATTTCATTTGGAACGAATTAATTCCTTTATACAAGGTACCACTGTATGTTGAATCCGAAGCCTCATATTGGCCTGGCCTCAAGAATATATAGCGCTTTCATTTATTCATCATATCCAGGTACAAGTTATAAACTAAAATGCAAGAGCTTTCCGCATAATATAAGAGTGGGCAATTTGCCTGATGCTGCAAGTACAGTACAAATTACATTCCCTGCAGACATCTAAATTGTACTAGATACTTCTATTCCAGGTTCAACCAGTTGAGCTTCCACAGAACATGATAAATCAACTTATAGTACAAGATGGACCTTGTCTACAAACAGCCTCCATGGACTGTTTCTCAAAACGACAGGTCCAAGAAGCCAGATCTGAAGCCATTTTAGAATAGGGCTGCAAAAGATTGGTATCATGAGGATCAATTTTCAGTGAGCAAGTTTAAGCTCTTTTCATCTTTGTACAAGGCCACAAATTCAATTGCCATATCTAGAATGTTTTCAATTATCTGTGGGAGGGCAGAAAAAGCCATCTGTCACAAAGCCATGAACAACTTGACACAAATAGGTTGAATAAACATGGACCCCTCACTCCTTTTAAACTGTCTCAACATGTACTTTACTTAAAATATTTTACCACTCCTTTCTCTTTAAAAGGACCCAAGGCAGCTAAAGACTTGATCAAGTAAAGGGAAGACCAGAAATCTCCATATTTGTCCTTGACATCTTAGCATTTCATTGGAGGAGTTGGAACTTTGACATCCACTGTACTCTGTGCCTTGACAGGCTGAGTAACTTGTAGATAACTGAAGATGTGTCAAGTCTAGGCGTTAAAACTATACTTTTGTACAGTTCAGCTCAAACCCAACTTGGTAATCAATTGATGAACTAGAGAAACCTTTCATCAATCCCCAGGCAAATCAGAAGAAGTCACACCTCCACCAGGATGACCATGGCTAACAACCCACACTTAATGGGTGTTGGGAAGGGTTGCATAGGTGGGACTTTCATACACCCCAGGTCATTGTACATCTAACAAGTCTATTCAGGCCGTTATCCACCTAAGGAGCTTATTCAGACCACTGTCCACCTAACATGTTTATTCAGACCAGGGTGGCATGAAATCAAGATGAATATGAGGCCTTTCATCAATTTTCCTCAGACCGACATAGCTACTTGGATGAATAGTAAAATGTTTTGATCTCACAAGAAGTCCAGTTGCCATGACCCAACTTCCGGAAAACCACACCAGGATGACTGAGAATCTTCAGAGACACAGAGAAGCTGAACTACTATTAGGTGATTTTACATTGCCCTTTCATACACTAGGATATCAGCATTCCATTTGTTTCACAAATGTCATAGCCAGTGTGCCATATGCTGAAACAGTCAAGACTCGCTAAATGTAAATCCTCCTCTGTTTTCAGAAAATCCTCTCCAGGTATGAACATTACCTAAGGAAATGCCCAACAACCTACTGTATTGTGATAGTTCTGTAAGGACAAACATATTTTCCTCTGATGGGACAGGTGACCATTCGGGGATGCAATGCTGCAGTACAACATCAGCTTTGTTGTAATATGCAAAGAAACTGTTTGGCAATTGATACACTCCTTTGCTGGCCTTGTAAAACTGTTTTCATCATTTCGGCAAAGGTAACTCAGAGAAAAAGCACAAAGAATTATCCCTCACAAGAGGATAGCACTGCCTACTTCCATGGCCAGACAGCATTAGTACTGCAATAAATTTTCAATCTGGTTACTAAACAAGTCCAATCCACATTCTTGAAAAAATGAGGCACATTATCCATGCCCTTCAACTGTACTCCTGAAAGCATTTCTTAGGTTGAAGTATTTTATTTGAAATGTTAACACATGATAACTCTAATTTTTAAATCAAATGTCTGCCCTGCCTTTCTTTGTCCCTTGGCCCAAATCTGATGAGGAGCAGGGTTGAATTCCTATAACATCTGATAAATATAAGTGGCCAAAATTCTGATACTTTGTGTCAGCAATGTCAAATATGACAGAA
This sequence comes from Phrynocephalus versicolor, assembly GCA_023846285.1. Lineage (NCBI taxonomy): Eukaryota > Metazoa > Chordata > Lepidosauria > Squamata > Agamidae > Phrynocephalus > Phrynocephalus versicolor. The sequence goes on along the minus strand of JAHTLZ010003399.1, from coordinate 10,910,071 downwards.
CACATACAAAAGTTACAGTTACCAGTTGATTCAGTGCAGAACTTAATGAATCAGTAAACTGACCCATTTGGATGAATAAAGATCTTGGATTTAGATTTAATATGTTTTCATGTAACAGCTGAGAAAGAATGGGAGCCATTTAATAGAATTAATTGCTATTATTAACTTTGAAGAAATCAAACAAGTAAGATTCCTAAAGGATTTTTTAAAAACTGGGTTACAAAGTAAACAGAAAAATAGCATGATTTATATTTAAGACAACATAGCATAAGCTTGCTAAAAAGCATCTGGAATGTACAAATCTTATTTTTGTTGTGTCCTAAGATATCATTACCATTAAAACTCTGTTTCCTTTATATTTCCTTGCTACATTTTAAGGTGTCTAAATTTAATCTGTAAAATCCTGTTGAACTAGAGACATATTTTTGGAGTTGTTAGTATGCTATTTCACATATCTTACCACTATAATTTGGCATCAGCTATTTGTCTGCAATTGCAAGAAGTGCAATTTAACAATAAACCAGTCTGAAGGACATATCATATCTTGATGATACATACCATATATATTTTTAAAAAATAATTATAATTTTGTAAGCAACACTTTACAGTAGACACCTCATATCTACTATAGATGTAAATCTTAAAAACAAGAAAAATTAGGTTCTAATTCTTTATACATATATTTATATTCAGTTTATATATATATAACCAGATTCAAAAAAATCAACAAAAAGGGGCAATGTACATAAATCCTTTTTAAAACTCAAACAATACAAAATGTTAAACATTAAACAATTTTAATAAAAGTTTCTGTACAATGCTAAGCAGTTTTATTTACATATAGAAAATGTAATAGGAGTAGTGTTTGAAATTACAGAACTCCTTAAAATTTCAATGGCAGGTAATCTGGAAAAAATAACAGCATTCCATTCACAAATATTTTCAAGCAATAAATATGTATTTATAAATAGTGTAAATTTACATCAAGATTAGAAACAAAATCACAAATCTGAAGTTTATTTTTAGTCTATGTGCAACCCATTTATCTTTGTGACTTGGCTGTTAATTTTTTAAAATTTTATTTAAGAAACAAAATATAACCATCATGGTTTCAAAACAAGACAGAGAATAACATAAAAGCCGTAAAAAAAAGTATCACCTAACCTTTCACATTAAAAAAAAAGTGTAGCCCAAAGAAAGACTTAAAATTCTAACTACCTTACAAAGAATGACCAGCTATGCTAGTACTTTTCCAAGAAAGAACTCTGAAGGGAAAGGGGGAATAGATGAAACCAATTCATCAGCCCAGAAACGGAGAAATACAAAAGAGGTGGTCTTCAAGTCAGTAGTCTCTATAATGTTGCCAGTTTTGTCAGATATATACAAAACATGGAATTTTTAAAAATTCAGCTGAATAAGCTTTCTATATTTAAATTCTGGAGTAGGAGCTGTGCTTTCTCCTGTCCAGTTGGTTGACACTCCGCACTTGGAAGGTTGCATAGACACAGCTTTCAGCCAGCAGCCTTATGGTATCGCTACAAAAATCAGTGGTGCAGAACTGGGTCACTTCCTGAATATCAGAAAAGTTTTATGAAAATGTCCTTGGAAAAATGTCAAGATGAAGATGATGGCAATGGAGATGCCTGAAAAGAGAAAACATATCACATTACTTTTGCTGCCCATACTTCCAGAGGAAATCTTAACCAGAATATCAGTGGTCAGGAAAGAAGAAATCAGTGAGCAGAATTCTCCATTGACACTGTGTTAAATACAACAATGTGAACCTCTTGAGCTGAAACATATAATTCTGCATAGGTTTTCCCTCTGCACTCCTGCAAACTATTTTCCTGACCTCTGTACCAGTTGGACTTTCGCAATGGAAGGAGGTGGGCAGAGTTGTTACAGGTGTCACTGGTTTAGTTAATCTGAATGAGTGCACTGGGTTTGTAGAAACAATACCTTGCTTGTAAAAGAATACAATCAGTATTTTATCTGCTCTTTGGATGTTACAATTCTATTTTATACACCAAATGACTGCCTACACTCAGAATAGATTCCAGCCCCCTCCCCCCATCTCTGGAGACTACAAAGTTGCAACAAGAATATTCAAACTAATTCTATGAAAACAATAGTTTCAAAGTGTACTCTATGTACAGTATTTCCATCTTACAATATGATGGCACTTACTAATGTAAACTGATCATAAATTTGCATCAGGTCCTCCATTTTGTACTGTTCTAGCACCACAATGTTTTCCAGGTTGCCACTTATCTTTCGTGCACAGTCCAGGCAATGTACAACATAGGTTTTCTGAGAATTACTCTCATTTGTGACATAAAGCAAATTGAAGACTTCCACCTATTGGACATAAGAAGGAGAGACAACTTAAGCAGTCGCTTGTGAAATTGGGGGAAGGAACCATAGCAACACCTCTGGACCTATATACAAAGCTCAGTTCAGGATCTTGCATTAATTGTAGTACTTAGTGTTTTTTTAATGATCTACAGACATGGATAGGCAGACAACTGGGATAAACTGATACAGTTAGGGGGAGAGGCTAGGAAGGAATACAGGCACACGTTCAAAATAAAAGAGCATATTCTTGACCCTGCCCTGACTTTCTTTGGCTCAGAGTTCACCATTCCTCCAAAACTGAGCTTCTCAAATGCTCCCTTTTGACATATAGCTCATGCTACTTCATATTTTTTCTGGCTTCTTGATTGCATAGAGTGTTTCCATGCCACCAGGAACTTCTCTTGAGAAATGGTGAAGAAAGCAACGACAACTGGAACACAGCTAGGTTTTCAACAGTAACCACACTCACAACATGGTTCTCTAATGCCTTAAATTTTCAGAACTTGTATAAATATCTGATGTGGGGTAATATAAAGTACTACTGAAAGCAGGAATATCTCACTACCAAGTATTTTATATTTATTTAGAAAATTAAATTCTGTAGATTGGCATAAAAGGTGGCATAAAAATCAAGTTTGTATTATTATTATTATTATTATTATTATTATTATTATTATTATTATTA
>JAHTLZ010003399.1:10817993-10907021 GCA_023846285.1 Phrynocephalus versicolor | reverse complement strand
ATTATTATTATTATTATTATTATTATTATTATTATTATTATTATTATAGTAAATAAAACATGAGTATAGTGCCCCTTGAGCATAGGTAAGTTTTGAAATGCAATTGTGATTACTATTTTAGGAGATGTCATTTGGCCTAGCATCATCAAAGATCCAAAACTTATTTAGAAAACTGGAATGATACAAACTACTGTGACCAATTAAGCAGGATCAGAAAAAACAAATACCAAGTCATACTTTTGTCTGAGAGAAAATTGAAGTAGGGTTCATTTACACAATTGCTTGTGTAAATAGACATCTTTCTATTACATTACACACAATATCCTTAAGCAATCAGTGGGCTAGTAAAGTTTTAATACTGCTGGCTGTTTAAAAATGGTTAATGCATATATTACCTCTGCATCACAGAATAGTTACCGGTAATTACTCCCTACTGGCTAACATTGTGTAGCTAGTTTCAGATACTGATTACAAAGGAACTCTATGTACTGCTAACCATGTTTATTGTTGCTGCCACTCTAATGATTAACTACAGCTAGGTCCAGAACATGAAACTGGTATCTAGAAGAGATGTAATAGGACATTAGAGTATTATAATGACACAATCACAAGGGGGACACTGATAGAAGTATCAAGTATTGGCTATAAAAGACATATAAGATGACACTAACCTACAGGACACATTTTTACTAACCTCACATATGCTACAGTAATGAGCTGGCTCTTCCTTTGTTCTTCCATGCCAAATAATTTCTTTTCCTGCAGCAATCAGGGCTTCCCTCAAAGTCTGACAATGCTTGAGAGTTCGCAACAGGCAATACCTGTAACAGAAGTTAGAATCATTAGAACCATTCTTAAATTTATGCAGCCATTTGAAGGTGTCAGGCTCCACAAACATTTTCTCCTAAACATTTAAAATAGATACTACAAAAATTAACAGCATGTCATGTTACAGAAATACATTTCAGGAAAACATGCCTAATGAATAAAGCCAAGCTGGACAAAGGGTGGGCTGGGGCTTCCCCATACCCCCTTTATCTCTACCCCCAATCCCTGCAAAAAGAAATGGTGTGCCAACAAAGGAAAACAACAGTCTTGGTAGCTTCTTCAGGGGCTAATCCATCACTTATAAATGATCCCCCCAAGTCTTTTTTAAATTAAAAAAATGTCATGTTTGAAAATTGGAGGTGTCTGATTTTTGAAGGTCCAGGGGAATGCAAAAATGACCTCCAGACTCAGAGATTTCCTAGCCTGGAATAAAAGAATAATGAAAAGTGAGCATAGGGTCAATTCATTTATGCTTAAGTGTTGGAAAAAATTAACAGAAATATCACCCTCTCGAGTACTGATCCTTTTATAAATCTAAAATATTCGAATTTTAGTAATTAGAAAAAAGGGTAAGATGAAGTACTTGAGTTATCATTTATGCAGATAGGAGGTGGGTAAAATTAACTGGAAGCTACAATTGAGAATGGTGAGCACTATGACACAAATAATCTTTCCAGTGGAAAAAGGGGGAAAACCCAGAAGAAATACAAAACCAGTAACAGATAGCTCTTCAGATACATGCATAGGCTCAGTAGACAGATATTTTGTGGAAGATCTAGGATGTTGACTCCCAATCAGTTGTTCTTAAGAGTCTCTCATAGGCATTTAGGTTGATAGGAAAGGGTACTCTGCCAATATCACTAATGGATAACTAGCATGTTCAAGTGCTGATATGCAGACTCATACATTTCAGGGTGCAAAGGTCTTTTTAAAAGCTAGTAGTACCTGTATAAGATAACAGTATTCCCTAAAGTTCTGAAGAGTTTAGCAATATGAAAGAAAGAAATAACCCCCCTCTAAACACACACACACGCACGCACGCACACACACACCACTTGATGGACGTACAATGACCCTACTTGGGCAGTCAAGGTAAGTGAGATATTTAAGGAGTGGTTTTATCAGTTCTGCTCCCCCAGGCAGTTTCCATGGTTGAGTGGGATTCAAACTCTGTTCTCGTGAATCGAAGTCTGTCACTCTATCCACTACATTGCATTGGGAATTCAGTGTACAAATTAGGATACAATACTGTCATTTGAAATTTTGTATGTATAGAGTATTAAAGTAATTAAATAGGCTGCAGCAGAAGTACAATATATCCCAATAGAAGATGCCTGGGTATCAATGTTTTCTCTGAGGAGACAAAAAGAACTAACTGGATACAGATAAGGTGTTCTCAAGTGCTTCAATCAACATTTCACATAAATGTTTCACTCAAGTGAAACTCAAGGTTCCCTCTAAGATGTACACCTGCACACATTTGCGACTCAACCTCCCTCTGAGCAGGGCTCCCCCAGCCCCCAGCCCTGACAGGGATCATTTTCCGTCACCTGCACAAGGGAGTAAACACCAGTGTAGTTAAAAATTAGTAGAAACATAAATGAAACGAAATATGTGTTCCACACTGTTTTACATTGTAATTGGAATCCTAATAACATCCAGGACTTCAACGATATTTCATATGAAAAGTCACATCAAAGAACCAGTTACTTAACTGTAAAGCTGGTTCTTTGAGTGGACCTTCATGAAGCCACACAGATGGGTTTCCCAGCGCACATGCGCAGAGGTCAGGTTTCCCTAGTAATAGGAAGGTTTGTTAGTCTCCTCCCCCTTCACCCCCCCCCCGCACGAGTGAGGGGCTTTCCATTCAATTGCCTCAGTTCCTTCGTAACCACCAGCTTAACAGGTAAGTACCAGACACAGCGTGATGACTTGAGGGGAAGCGGACAGGTGCTGTGTGGCTTCACAAAGGTCCACTCGAAGAACCACATTTACAGGTAAGTAACCAGTTCTTCTCCTTCATGGCCTCCATGAAGCCACACAGATGGGTGATTGCAAGTAGTACTCACAGGAAGGTGGGAAGTTACGCTGTTACAAAAGAAAGGACAGCTCTTCTGTAGGCCATAGTGGACCTCATGTGGGCATCCACCCCACAGTGCTTCACGAAGGTCGTAGGTGTCAACCACGTGGCAGCATTGCAGGCATCCTCCAAGGGAATGCCTCTAAGAAAGGCAGCAGAAGAGGCTACTACTCTAGTAGATGTGCCCAAAAGGGTAAGGCAAAGGCTGTTTAGCCAAGTCATAGGCCAACAAGAAAACCTTAGAGGAGAAACAGCAGACCCCTTAGAACTGGGGTCATAACATATAAACCACCTTTGTGTATCTCAAACAGAAGCAGTCTTGGATGCGTAGAATGCCAGAGCATGACGGGTGTCAAGGGAATGAAGTTCACACTCCAGTGGAGAAGAAGGATTTGAGAAGAAGGTAGGTAAGGAGATGGGTTGGAAAAGGTGGAAGGAGACCACCTTAGGGAGAAAGGTGATGTCAGGGTATGCTACCACCTTGTCCTTGTAAAACTGAAGGTAAGGAGGGTCGCAACGGACTGCACAAAGTTCACTAGATCTTCTAGTCAAAGTGATGGCAACAGGAAAGCCATCTTCTAAGAGAGCAGACGAAGGTCGGCAGTGGCCATAGATTCAAAGGATGGACACATAAGCTGCCATAGGACAAAGGAAAGTGACCACTGAGGTGGCACAGGCTGATGGTCAGGGAAAGAGTTATTGACCCCTCAGAAACAATTTGACACAAGGGTGACAAAAAAAAAGGTTGAAGAATCTGAGCCAAGGGGCTGGTGAGCTACAATAGCCAAGAGGTGGACCCTCAAAGAAGACATGGATGACCCAGAATTCTTGGGGTACAGGAGCTACTGAAGAACCTGGGTCAAAGAAGGGTTGATAGGTGAGAAGCCCTTTTCAATGGAATAGGAAAGGACTCTCTTCCATTTGTAGGCATACAGCGGAGATGTAGAAGGCTTCCTACAAGCAGCGTACACTCTGTCCATCAGCTCCTGATCCTCTCCATACTGTGAGATGGAGATGAGGAATGTCCGGGTGAAGGATTTGGCCGTCCTGATGAGAGAGTAGGTCTGGGATCGTGGGTAGGCGATGGAAGTCGTAAGCCATGTTCAGAAGGTGAGTGAACCAGGATTGCCTGGGCCACTAAGGGGCTAAGAGAATAACGTTTGGAGTCTCTTGTAGCAACTTGGTGATCACTCTGTGCAGCAGGGGGATGGGAGGAAAGGCATAGAGGAGGCCCATTTTCCACAGGATCATAATCAGGGCATCCCCCTTCAACCCTCGACCCATTCCGGCTCTCAAGAAAAAACATGAAGGCATTTCGAGTTTGACGGAGTGGCAAAGAGGTCCACTAACAGTCTGCCCCAATAGTGACACGTTGGTTGATGTAATTCCCATTCGAATGCTGGTTGATATAATCCCTTCATGAAGTCAAACATTGGTTGATGTAATTCCCACTTGTGAGATGTGTTTTGTTTCCTGCTCAGGTTGTCTGCATCGACGTTTCCTTCGCCCGGCAGATGAGTGGCTATAGGATGGATGCGGTGAGCCAGACACCACTCCCACAGTTCGTTGGTTACCGAGAGTAGGCCCTTGGAATGACTGCCACCCTGTTTGTTGATGTAGTACATGGTGGTCGTGTTGTTGGTGACCACCAGTACTACATTGCTGGAGAGGTGTCAGACAAATGTATAGAAGGCCTTGAAGATGGTGAGCAACTCTTGCTGATTGGTTTGAAGTAGGCGTACTTGAGGGGACCAGGTGTCGTGGAGTTTCAAGTCCAAGCATAATGCTCTCCATCCTGTGGAGCTCGCATCTGTTGTGACCTGTATTGTAGGGAATGGGTCTCGAAATCGTTGGCCGACCAAAAGGATGGTTGTGCTGGACCCAACAGGTAAGTGAGGAGGTACTATCAAGACCTTGGTTGGAGGGTCAAGAACAGGGCTGAAGGAAGCCAAATACCAGCTCTGAAGGTGGTGGAGCTTTAGCCTGACATAAGGCAGCACTGGTATCATGGATGCCATATATCCTAGAAGCCTCTGTACTTGTAATGCGGGTAACAAGGCATGGGGTTGGACTAATGGAAGAAGAGCGGCGATTTCTAGAAGATGGTCCCGCGGAGGGAAAACCCTTGCTAGGTTGGCATAGAGGGTTGCTCCCATGAAAGCGACGACTAGCAAAGGTTGTAGTCTTGACTTTTTCTTGTTGATCTGAAGTCCCAAACCGAAAAGGGTTCGAAGGACAAAGGTTATATCTTTTTCTCCCTGCATCTGGGACTCTGAAACTATGAGTCAATTGTCCAGATATGGAAAAAACTACTATGCCCTGGGTCCAGAGGTAGGCCACCACCGGTGCCATACATTTGGTGAAGACTCTTGGGACGGTGGCTAAACCAAACAGCAAGGCGGAATATTGGAAGATGTTGTCGCTTAGCCTCAAGGTGGCTTTCCTTCTGGCTATCACTTTGGGGTGACGTTCCAGTGAACTGTGCACATTACGTTGCAACCCACCTTACCTCCAGTTTTATAAAGACAGGGTGGTCCTCTATCCGGACTTCTTCTTGCCAAAAGTGGTCACTTCCTTTCACCTTTCACAACAAATCTCTCTACCTACCTTTTTTCTGAAACCCACAACGTCTTTAGAAAGGCAGCTCCATTCCTTGGATGTTTGTCAGGCCTTAGCATTCTATACGGACCGAGTTGCTTCTTTTTGTTCAACACAGAAGTTGTTTGTTTGTTACGACCCAAGTTCCAAAGGGTCGTTAGCTTCCTCTCAGCGATTTTCCTGCTGGGAAAAGGGACCATTTCCAGGGCCCTATCAAGGCACATTCCACTAAGGCTATGTCTTCCTCTGTTGCATTGCTCAAATGTGTTTCTTTACAAGACATCTGCAACTCTGCCACTTGGTGGACTCCCAGTACCTTCGTGAAGCACTACAGGATGCCCATATGAGGTCCACCACAGCCTTCGGAAGAGCCGTCCTTTCCTTTGTGATGGAGTGACTTCCCTCCATCCTGTGAGTATGCTTGTAATCACCCATCTGTGTGGCTTCACGAAGGCCACAATGAAGAAGAACCAATTACTTACATGTAAAGGTGGTTCTTCGAGTGGACCTTCGTGAAGCCACACAGCACCCACCCGCCTCCCCTCAAACCATCACGCTGTATAAGATACTTACCTGTTAAGCTGGCGGTTATGAGGGAACTGAGGCATTTGGCCAGGAATCCCCTTGTGCATGTCCAGTGCAAGGGGGTGGGGAGTAGACTAATGAACTATCCTATTGCTAGGAAGTCCAACCTCCGCATGTGCGCGCTGGGAAACCCATCTGTGTGGCTTCACAAAAGCCACGATGAAGATTTTTATTTTTTTTACATAAACTAAGCGTGACACACTTTCTTCTTGTCTACAGATTTTTTGGAGGGGGGGGGTTCCCCTCTCTTTATTCCTTTTTAGATTACAGAAACAAGCAAATGTCGAGATCTGTACCAGGTGAAGAACCAGAGTCAAGCAGATGACTGCACTGAGATGATAGCAAGAGAAGCTCAAAGATATTGCAGATACATGATATCTGACTAGAGGTCATCTGCTGGGATTTTGAACACAAAAGATGTACAAACAAGATATCTGCATATTCACCGTTGGAGAAATTCCATGGCCTGGCAACATTCAGTTGCATTGTGAAAGTTACAAACATTTAAAAATTCACTCTCAGTAACCTAGTTGCTCATTTCTATCTTCCCTGATTATTTCACTTTCACTACAATTTAAGTAATAATGGGTGTGTGGGGAAGGATGCACACACAGAAAACAAATAGCAAATGCCTCTACAGCAGTACTAATAAAAGGCTACCATTTGGTGCTTTCCCTCCCAAAATATCATGGAAAATAATAAGAAAAGTGCAAGAATATGGAAAGGGAAACCACAACAGAAATTACCAAAGCATCAATTCAAGACTGTAATTACTGAAGGAATTTTTCAGCAATTTTTCAGCCACATTTAGAATTAAACAGTGCAAACAGATCCCAATGAGAATTTGTTTCTTTTATCAATAGACGAACAATATTATACTGTTCATAACTGAAATCATGGGAAAAATAGAATGCTCCTGCACTCCTCTAAGATGACATAGGATTTTATGTCTGTCTTTAGAATTTAAATCTAAAGAATAAAATGCAGGTTACTGGAGCTGTATCTATTCTTGTATATGAAAGGGAACACTGATACCTGTTTATTTGGTGGTTGTATGTTGAAATACCAGTTGCAGCCAGCAGAGGGTAATAAGCTTGGTCCAAATATTATTGTATCACACTCTTTTCGATTACATGCAGGGCTTGTCTGTAACTGCTCTGCTGGCCTGTGTCATATGGCAATTACAGGAGACTGAAGTTTCTGTATGCTTTTATATATCTTCCAGGAAAAGAAAAGCCCTTCAAAATAACTACAGTCAGTAAAGACTGAATTCTGTTTCCAATTGTAATATTTGAGCCTGTACTAACCACACAATGGGGCGTGGTGGTTCAGTGGACTAAGGCTCCAAAAACTGTTGGCTGCAAGGTGGGCAGCTTGGCAGTTTGAATCCCGGGTGCCATGCAGCGGAGCGAGCTCCTACTGATAACCCAGCTCCTGACAACCTAGCAGTTCTAAAGCATGTAAATGTAAGTAGCTAAATAGGTACTGCTGTAAAAAGTGGAAAGGTAAAACAGTGTTTTCTTGCAGCCATGCTGGCCACGTGGCCATGGACTTGCACAACACTGGCTCTTCGGCTTGAATATGGAGATGAGCACTGCCCCTAGAGATGGACACGACTAGCACGGATGTGCGCGCGGGGGGGGGACCTTTACCTTTTTAACTACACAATAAATCAGATGGTTTGTTTTAACTTGAGCTATGCTCTGTGACTCCTTTTTGCACTAATCAAAACACAGTAAGTACAGGCATACAGATTAGAGAATGACTTACTTGATCATTTCAAAAAGCTTTGGATCTGAGATTTTGATATTTCGTGCTATGTTCCAAGAAAGATGAACCATAGGTACTACTGACTTCACACTTTGCAATTTGTTCCATTCGTACCGTTCCACAGCCAGCTTATACTGACAAGCTACAGGACAATACAGGAGAGAAAATATGGGTGCCAATTTGCTATAGAGTACATTTAAGGTGCAATTTTTATTTATACTCATGTGAAAAACTTTATTAAATAATTCAAAATAAACTATTTGGTACTATTTTTCGTTGCCACAGGTGGATTTGGAGAAAAATGATACGGAACACTTTTATTTTAAGAACCACACATTCTTTGCCTTAAAAGTAATAAATTAAATTTCACTACCCTTAAGGGTGAGTCTTTTGTAAATGAGCCATGGGACTGAGAAGCAAAATTTGTTCTTTAATTGGCCCAGATACTGAAAATCTAAAACTTATTTGTTATGTTTAAACATCCCATTAATCAACCCTGGTTTGAATTCTCAAACTACATAACATAAGAACATAAGAGCCATGCTGGATCAGGCCAAAGGCCCATCTTGTCCAGCTTCCTGTATCTCATAGTGGCCCCAGCAAATGTGTCTGGGAGTGCACAATACTAGATCTCTGTCTCCTGATACCACTCCCATGCATCTGGCCCTTGAAGTACCCTGGTTTTAAGCTTGAGGATTACACATTTCTATCATGGTTTGTAACCTGTGATGGATTTTTCCTCCAGGAATCTGTCCAATCCCCTTTTGAAGGCATCCAGGTCAGATGCCATCACCACATCCTGTGGCAGGGAGTTCCACAGGCTAACATCACGGTGGGTAAAAAATGTTTTCTTTTTTCTGTTCTCACTCTCCCAAGCCTCAATTTGAGTGGATGTCCCCTAGTTCTGGTATTTGGTGAGAGGGGAAAGAGTGTCCCCCCTATGCACTTTACTCATGCCCTGCATTATTTTGTATGTTTCAATCATATCCCCCCAGGCGCCTTTTTTCCAGACTTTAGCCTTTCCTCATAAGGGAGGTCCCCCAGCCCAGTAATCATTTTAGTCGCTCTCTTCTGCACCTTTTCCAGTTCCACTATGTCTTTTTTGAGATGCGGTGACCAGAACTGTATGCAATACTCCAGATGTGGCCTTACTATCGTTTTGTACAATGGTGTCATAATGTTGGCTGTTTTATTTTCAGTTCCCTTTTTGATGATCCCTAGCATGGAATTGGCCTTCTTCACACACCGGGTAGACACCTTCATTGAGCTGTCCACCATCACACCAAGATATCTTTCCTGATCCATTGCAGCAAATGGAGGAGTCGCTACATATGCACATAGCTTATTACAAGTAAACATGGTTTATAGTACATCTCTGAAATATTGTGCACAGCTTCTAAATCTACATAACACATATTGCACTTTTTACCAATTTGATGTACTAGAAACTGCTATTTCTCATGTTTAAATACTGTTTAATGACTGAATTCCAGTTATGGAAAGTCTTTATTTCCTCTAGAAATTTCTTAAGATGGTAACTACGGTAAATACTGAAATCTTGTACATTATGTTAATTTCTGTCTCCTTCTGTATGCTCCAACAACTTGTAAACTTGTTCATAGCTAATGTATTAGAAGTTGCAATTTTCCATGTTCGTAGCATTTTATAGTTACGTATTTATAGAACTGTAAGAACTATCATACCTGTAAGAGGGCCAACATTCCAAGCAATATTGTTACACCAGCCAATAGCCTGAACCCAGTGAACAGTCCCAGCATTTATCCACACCAAATCTCCAGGTCTCTGAATAAACCTATAGACTGGGACATTGGCTTCATACAAATCTTCCAGGTTAGGCCACCAAGAGCCCATTAGAAAATTCATATTGTTTCTGAAATGGAAAGTGGTAGTAAACATTTCCTTATATTAATATCCTATGTACAAGAAATTAAATCAGACCACTGTGTTCTACACAAATGACTAAAGGAATGCCACAATATTTACAAATAATTTGCCATATATTGCTGTTCAGTAGACCCTCATTCTTTAGTGAACTGCTACAGGAAACTGCTACATCCTAATATTTGCTCATGGAGTCGGAGACATATTCTACAAAGCCATATATATGCTTTGTAGAATATATATATATATATATATATATATATATATATATAAACACTCACAACACTGCTTCAGGGTACAATTTCGATAACTGCAACTACATCTGTCTCCGCAGTGGTCTGACGGTATAACTAACAGCAGCTATTACGATGTACAACAACTGCAAGTAGTTGCAGTGTTTTTTTTTTCTCATTCCCCAGGCCAAGAAAACCCCAATTAATCTGGAACCATGCAGCTGGACCACATATTTTAGCTACTGTCCACACACATTCACACCTCTCCCCCGCACATTTGCCTCCCTTCGTATGGAATTCATCATGGACTGGAACAAAAATGGTCGTGGTGGGTGTGCAGGGGAGGAAAAGCCCTGCAGGGAGGGGGGGCAGAGATGTGCCTGTTTGCGTCTTAGGAGGAACCTTGGATACCATGCAACAACTAGTAACACTATGACTGATAAGAGAAGCAAGAAATTACAGAACCTACAGGACCCCAGCGCTTGGGTAGGAGCTGTTGAAAATAGTCGAACTAGTTCCAGCAGCAAACCATACATATATATGGGGTTTAAATTAATTTTGTTGCCTGTCTGTTTAATGGACTATTATAGATTCATATCACTGTTGTGCAAAAATCTTATGCATATGAAGCTACTCTCTAATTTAGTCCTAGGTGCCTTCATGGCTCCAAAAGCCCCTTTTTTAAAAAAATCTAGCACTTATTTATATTTGCATGCAAATATTACTATTACACTCCAAAGTGTATAATGGTGTCACAGGAAAGAAAATAGACATAACAGAGAATATGCTAAATACATCCTCTTAATTAAGTGTAGGAATAACATTGTTTTAGATGTAGGAGTGGGTTTTTAAAGCAATTGGAATCACAATATACAGTGATGAAAAACAGTGAACATACTTTTCACAGAAGTCATTCAGGACACCCCAATAATTTTCTGGAACAACAAACCATTCACAGTCACCTGGGCCTATATTTATATTGACTGAGCAAAAGTTGTTATTTTCTTGATGACCTGAAATTAATAAGGAAAAAATAACAAAAGTGATGAGTGTGATTTCAATTCACTATAATTTATGGAACACTAAAAAGAAACAAAAACGACAATCATGAGGTACCTAAATGATAGTATATTTACTGTTTTGTTAGATTTCACAGGCAAGAGAGGCTGTTTCATATTCTGGATGAACAAAATCTAAGTCAAAATAAGTATAATAGAGCGTCGTGGCGCAGTGGTTAAACTGCTGTTCTGCAGCTGTAACTGTGCTCACAATCTGGGGTTTAATTCCAGGTAGCAGACTCAAGGTTCACTCAGCCTTCCATCCTTCTGAAGTCAGTAAAACAAGTACCCAGCTTCCGGGGGGGGGGTTGTGTAGCCTACATAATTACCTGTACAATGCCCAGAGAGTGCTTTAAGCACTATGGGGCATTATACAAGCAGCACACTTTGCTTTTTTGCTTTGCTTTATTTATTGAAATAAATAATATGGTCACAGTAACGAGATCCAGGGGAACTATCTGGATGGCCATCTGTCGGAGGTACTTTGCTGATGATTCCTGCATGGCAGGGGGTTGGACTGGATGGCCCTTGAGGTCTCTTCCAACTCTATGATTCTGTCTCTGTTACTGTGGTCTAATGCTGCAGAGCTCTTAGAAAACACTTTCTAAAACCTGTGGCAATACTATAATGTATGTATTTGTGACTAAAAGAGTAAGAGACTCATAATCCTAGAAAAAAGAAAATTGATAAATGCAGAATTCTTATTTAATATTGGCAAGGCACGTAAAGCCACAAGGACTGAAAAATTCAGTCCATGGTGGTCAATAAGTAGTATTATCCAAATACAGTAACCCCTGTCCTTTTGTGGATCATATAATACGGTCCCAGTATATCATGGGACTGCAGTGTATGAAAAAAAAATCCCCCAAGGGAACGTGGAAAAGTCTGTTTCAGGCCTCCTGTACTTACCCCAGGACTGGCACTGCCCTGAATGGGCCTCCGACGGCCTTCCTGGGCCCGTCCAAGGCCCCAAAAGTGCTTTTCACCTAACCGGAAGTGACTTCTGGAAAACCGGAAGTGACCTCCGGATAGCTAGAAAGCACTTTTGGGGCCTCTGAGGGCCTTTCTAGACATGTCGGAGGCTTCAGAAATGCTTTCCCTGGTTTGGGGCAGTGCCAGGCCTGGGGTAAGTACAAGAGGCCCCAGATAGGCCCCCCAGTCCCGACCCTGCATCCACATATCATGGATTTTCAATTAGCATGGGTTGGGTTGGGTCCCTAAACCCCGCAATAGGTGGGGGGTTACTGTATTCCATGTTACCCACCTGGTGTTCTACTGCCTGGAACTTTCATATATAGTTGGACTGTGTTCATTCCCAAGATTGTATGACCGACATGACTAAGGAGATTCCCTGCTGATACCACACGTACAAAAGCAGGAAGCTTTGTAAGTTCAAGGAGCTGCAACTTCCACCTGTTGTAAAAGAGCAGATTAAGTGATCTATCATATACTTGAGGAAATAAAACATACTCATACTCTCTATAAATTCTAAGCAAAGTCAATTATTAAAATCATATTTTTCCATTAACTACTGATCTAGTGGCCAAAATCAATGCACACTGACACATTTGAATTCAAATGGTCCCAAGTTAAAAGAATTCACAGACATTAGGAGTTGGACAACAGTTAAGGCACATAACTCTGCATGCAACAGACAGGCTTATAGTGATTCCTCAGTTTTAGAGCAATTAACTTTCAGAAGTTACTCCTCTTGTGATACACCAGTGGAATTAGGCAAGATTTCAGCCAATAAACTGATTCAGAAAATCAGTTCTGAATGGGGTGATTTCTTTTTTGGGACTCTGAGAGATTTTGCATTGCATTTTTGATCCACAGTGTGTCTTACATTCATAATCAATGAAAAATTCATCCTACTGGTTCCAGTCCAAAACACCATATTAGTTTCATGTATTTAGCCAAGCTTCTGAAGATTGTTTTTGAACCTCTTCCTATAATACTATGATGTTGTTAAGAAGTCTTTTTTTATAAACTTCAAGGTGTAAAAAGTATATCCAAATAGTTACAAATTGCAGCGTGATGCCTATACATATAAGCAGCCTGATAACAGTTCCACAATATCTACTGCCATGTATGCTGCCAATGTAATACTGTTTGCATTTTTGAGAATAAATAATAAGTGCAAACTCTTTTCAATATGGTAAAGTATTTTTGAAACTGATGGAACTTTTAAAAAGTGGACATTTGCACTAGCCTTGCCCAAGTATTTGAACAAGGTTTAGTGTGCTGGTATACATATTAGATTCTGGATTCTGCTGGTGTACTAGCCTCACTGCCTTTCAGCTTCAAGGCATCTGTATAGAGATCTCTCCAGGTATCTGTCACTGGGATTTTAGAATGAGATAACCCTTAACTGTGACAAAAAATAACTTCATGGCAGCCACGACTACCCTGACTAACCATTCAGATGTATCATCTTTCTAGGCAAAACGACCTACAGGGCAGCTGCTGTTTCCAAAAGTCTTAAATGAAAAATATGCTCTTCAACGAGAGAGATTATTTTGAGCCCTTTCATTGTTATTTCAAAGCATGGTTTCAGTGTTGTTTGATGTCATTACTACAATATCCTTCTGGGGTGGTTATCTGAGTTGGAAAATGAGGATAGTGTTTTTGCAGTTCTCTTGCTACCTAGGTGAACTAAAGAAACTGTTGATACTTACACAATCCCTTGGCATTTATTCTTCAGGCTTCTGTAACTTCCTTCATGGTATGTAGGATGCTAATCTCAAGTTTCTGAACTGGATCTTATAGGCACATTGATTACACCTATTTTTATTTATTTATTTATTTATTTATTTATTTATTTATTTAATTTAATTTAATTTAATTTAATTTATACACCGCCCATCTAGCCAAAGGCCACTATTCCCTTTATAAGAGACTGATGATGCACCAGATGTGCTCAAATTGGTATTGAGGGATCAGAAGTAGACTGTATAAAGACATATGGCGTAACTCCTACTCCAGCACCAACAGTCAATGCATTGAGAATATTTGAAGGGGTAGCCCTCTTACACACTTTAATTGGCTGAACAAATGGTGACCAAGTAAGGGGCCTTCTCAGCTGCAGGGCCACCAAAACAGAACTGTCTACATATGGAAGCTTCTGTAACACCTCTATTAGCTTCTTGTTCATGTCAGGCAATTAGCTTTTCATTCTTTCACACTTCTGATGGAGCATTTAATGTTTTTGTTTCTTATTTAGCTATTGGGTAATTTTATTATTTACTATTTTTCATGAAATGTTCCATAAGTATTGACAGGAGAGTGATATACATTAATCCGATAGTTTGTATGTGAAGATTCTGAGTCATCCAGGTGAGTTTATCTGGAAGTTGAGTCCAGTTGTCATGACTCAACTTCCAGATAATCAGATAGTTAAGCAGATACAATAGAATAACTTCTGTAAGTTTGCTTTGAATGGTTTGGGTACTTTTCAAGATGTGAACCTGGCCCTAGATAATAACACAGTTACCCACAAATGTATTGTCCCACATTGCCTCATCGCATCTCTCAACTCATGTAAAGGAGCAGGAAAAGATGACATTAAAAACTGAATCAGTTGCACAGACCAATCACAGTTTATAAGCGGCCTGGCAATCCTGTATGGAACTTTGTTTCCATCACCGTTTAGAAGAGTTATTCTCACTGCTGTGTTTTCATTACATAATTCTGACTCAGCAGGCAAGCTTCCTAGCAAAACACTAGTAGGCAAGCAATTCATATAGGTCCAGATAATAGACAGCCTCGCTAGGTCTAGACAAGATGGAGTATTTGTCCAATCCAGCACAGCTCTCCCCTAGCTATTTTATTTCTTTCAGGAAAATATGCTGAACAGCTAGCAGTGTGACAATGAAATCCAGTCACAATAACTTAAGTGACAGGGTTTATTAAACCCAAAGATGGCATTGAAATCCAAGAAAAATATTGTGTTTGATGTGAAGAAAAGAACTTTAATCTTACCCTTTAATGGCAAATATATTACAGTTTTACTTACTTTTTGTCATCTGAAAGATCAACGTTGGTCCCAAATTTGATAGTTTTAAAAGGTCCTTTTCTCCTCCTCCCAGAACTGTAAAAGAAAGGGTACAAATAAGAGACAAAGTGTGACAAGTATTTTTAAGTCAAGCTGAATACAGTTATAAATATTAACATTTAAAAATGCTTATCAAATTGCCTTTCAGATATTATTAATCACATTCAGTTTATTATAATATTAGAAATAATACAGTTGGACTGTAATTCATTCTGTCAATGATAACTAGCTTCAGCCATGCTGGCTATCACTGACAGAAGCTCTGCACTATCAATATCTAAACAACCACACTTAGTTAGTCCTTTCCTGCTTTATAACCTGAGTGTATTTCAAACTTCAATAACTGACCGACTCATTAGTCATCACAAACCTATTTGGGAAGTCACAAACAGGCTTGGAAAATTCATTGAACTGAAGCTCATTAGTATAGATGTGTGGAAAAATAAACAAAACCACATATTATAGCTGGGGAGAAATGGAGATACCTTTTGAAGATGGTTCTCTACCTACTGATCAAAACAGCTTTGGGTTTAGTTTAATAAAATAAAAATATTTAATCATGTTTCAATTTACTGAAATACTGGAAATAAATAATCAATACTTGAGGAGTTCCATATTGATGAATGCTGTGAAAGACTAAAAGTTTTAACATCTTAAGTTGCAGTGTGAGGCTGCTAATGGAAAGATGTAAGGGAAGAGAGGCAACAGGTACATACCAGCTGCCAGAGAAGGAGACTGCAACCCTCTTCAGGCAGTATTCCTACTGAATCACAAAGTTTAAAGGAGAATGCTGTCTTTTCCATTCTCATTTCTTTTTAACATTTAAAGTGACATAGCTATAGATGAGATATTCCCAGTTGATGGAAAACCTACACACAAGCAGGAACATTTCCTTTACTAGTTCAGGTGGAGTAAGTTACAATTCAGTGCTAACCACAAATTCTTAGAGAGCCACTTATGCTTCATATCATGGTTGCCCTAAAGATCAAGACTCTGTCACTGTGGTATTCTCCTCAGCACTAAGCAAACTGTGGTGGCTATATATAATTTACAATGGTAGTAACTGCAACATGATGTGGTACAATCACTGCATTTAACATATTTAATGTTACTGTATTTATACAATGACAATAAACTCTGTTCCGTTCCATACACTGACTTCTAAGAATGTCAACCCATCAATTTTTCCTGCAAATGACTTTTCATAACATAGCTTGCAGTATAGCTTTGGAAATTTATTCAGTGGTGAATTCCAGAGTTTAAATTATAAACTCAGTTTTCAGAGAAAAGAACCAGTTACTTACCTGTAAAGGTGGTTCTTCAAGTGGGCCTTCATGAAGGCACACAGATGGGTTCTCTGACATGCATGTGCAAGGCTCCGGACCTTCCTTGCAACAGGAAAGGTCATTAGTCTCCTCCCCCTCCCCCTGCACATGAGTGGTAGGCTTCCCACCCCCTCAGTTCCCTCCCAGCCGCAGCGTGCAAGGTAACTACCAGATACAGCGTGACAACTGGAGGGGAGGAGGGTGGGTGCAGTATGGCTTCACAAAGGTCCACTCAAAGAACCACCTTTACAGGGAAGTAACTGGTTTTTCTCCTTCATGGCCTTTGTGAAGCCACATAGATGGGTGATTGCAAGCACACTCACATGATGGTGGGCAGTCATGCTGTCACAAAGGACAAGACCGCTCTGCTGAAGGCTGTGGTAGAACTCATATGGGCATCAATCATGTAGTGCTTCACGAAGGTAAGTGGCTAAGACCAGGTAGTCAGGTAGCCAAGTTGTCTACTAAAGGGATGCCTCTCAAAAAAGCAGCAGAAGAGGAAACTGCTCTTGAGGAGGGGGCCCATACCGGGCAAGGTAAGTCTTGTTCAGCAAGTTTGTAACATAACTCAATGGTGGAAACCACCGAGCAAGAGAACCTCTGGGAAGAAACTGGGGACCCTTTTGACTTTGGATCATAACAAACAAATAGCTGCTGGGTAGAGTGGAGAGACCGTGTACACGAGCTATAAAAAGCAAGAACCCTAAGCGCATCTAGGAGGTGAAAGTCCTATTCAGCAGAAGTTGTTGGATTAGGAAAAAAACGTGGGTAGGCTAATAGGTTGAGAAATGTGAATAGTGGAAACCACTTCAGGCAAAAAAGAAATATCAGGATAAGTGAACACTTTATCCTTATAAAACTGACAGTATGGTGGGTCACACCTAAGTGTACAAAGCTCACTAGCCCTCTAGCAGAGGTAATAGCAACTAGAAAGGCAGTCTTAAAAGTGAGCAAGCGTAGGTCACACATATGCATAGGTTCGAAGGGCGGTCTCATTACATGTGCAGGACTAAGGAAAGTTACCTTTGGGGTGGTATTGGATTTTGATCCGGAAATGAATTACGAAGGCCCTTCATGAACTTCCTGAGTTTAGAATGCCGAAAGAAAGCAGAAGCAGGGGACCCTTTAGGCTTATTAGCCACTATAGCTGATAGATGTTCCTTCAATGAGGAGATAGTGAGTCCAGATCTTTTTAAAAGAGGTACTGTAGGACCTGAAGCAGAGATGGGCAAAGTGGGGGGAAACCCTTGTCAACAGCAACGGACTGAAACCTCCTCCATTTGTACACATAAAGTCATGACATGGACAGTTTGCGGGCAGCAGAAATGATGCCATCAATCGCCTGGAAATCCTCCATGCCATGAGATGTAAATGCGTTAGATTGGGATGGAGGATCGTGCCTCTGTTCTGGGAAAGCAGGTTGGGCCAGGGTTGAAGCGCAAAGTAATCTGACACCATGTTGAGAAGTGTGGAGAACCATGGCTGACGTGGCTACCAAGGAGCTATGAGGATGATGTTCGCTCTGTTGTGGCGAATCTTGGTGACAACCCTCAGAAGAAGGGGTATTGGGGGAAAGGCGTAAAGAAAATGACATGCTCATTGAAACATGAGGGCACCCCTAGAGAGCCATGACCTTTCCTTGCCCATGAGCAGAACGTGTTGCATTTTGTGTTCTCCTGCATGGCAAAGAGGTCTACTCTCGGGATTCCCCAAAAAGCAAAAAACAAAGTGTTCTGCTTATATACCGCCCCATACCACTTTAAGTAGTCTCTGGGTGGTTTACAATTTTAATTACAGTGTGCAGGCTATGCACATTGCCCTCCCCCAGCAAGCTGGGTACTCATTTTACCAACCTAGGAAGGATGGAAGGCTGAGTGAACCTTGAGCCTGCTACCTGGGATTGAACCCCAGGTCGTGAGCACAGTTTCTCAGGTTTTGAGAAGGATGAGTGGTAGGGTTGCTGAAAAGGTTGTTTCCGCCAGGGGAAACAAAAGGGCCACTGCTGAGGTGGAGCGGTAACATTTAGACATTTTGCTGTAAGTCTTCTTTTGATGATCCTCCATGATATCATCTGTGGAGGTATGAAAAAAGGCTTTCACCATTGAAAGGCAGTTGTTCAATTCAAGCATTATTGTCATCGGAAAGTCCAGTGGACCACAACCAAGCATGATGGCAAAGAGCAACAGAAGAACCCAAAACATTAGTTGTGCAATCTAAAATGTGACATGCAGATCGCATCTGTTTGTCTGCAAGAGCCACAGATTCTTCAAAAATGGAAGAAGCATCAGCT
Organism: Phrynocephalus versicolor; assembly: GCA_023846285.1. NCBI lineage: Eukaryota > Metazoa > Chordata > Lepidosauria > Squamata > Agamidae > Phrynocephalus > Phrynocephalus versicolor. The sequence continues at coordinate 10,888,298 of JAHTLZ010003399.1, read as the reverse complement.
TTTTTATCCTCCGGAAGGAGGTCTAAAAACAGTTGGAGATGTTACAGCAATTCCCACTGATATGCTCCTATTGCCCCTTGATAATTTGCTATTTTGTAAATAAGGGACAAAAAAGGAGTAAATGTTCCTTGATGACACATCAAGCTTCTTGCCTTCCTTGGAAGGAGGAACTAGGATTTGTCGGGTTCGAGACTGAACTTGGGATTCTGCTACAACAATCGAAGAAGGGGTTGGATGTTTTTGAAGAAAGGCCACTTTATCATTGAATACCATATATAAAGACTCAATCTGACGCGAAATCCATTGAGGGTCATTTGAATAAAGGAAGGAATAATCCCCAAATGAATTGGTGCAGCCTCATCAGAGGAGATCTTCCCAGAAAGATGATCTGTAAACCTTGGTTTAGGATGGTGAACAGGGAGATCTATTGTTTTTGCCATTTGAAGTACAAAGCTGGCATAATTTTCATCGACTCCAACAAGGACAGTGGAGAGGATTCTTCAATATCCAAATCCAGAGTGGTCACAAACCGGGGACTATCATCTTTGTCCATATCAGACAGCTGGGACTCAGATTTGGAGGCAGCCAAAGTCGAGGTATGTCGGTCCCTAGAAGTAGCCTCGGACAGGGGCAGACCTTTAGATTTTGGCTCCAAAGGAGGCTGGAAACGGCACTGTTTTCCATTGAAATGTAACAAAAAAATGGTAGAGGTGGCATTGGGACTGATAAAATGTCAGGTTCGACTGATGGATTCCGAGTAGTAGAAGTCAAACTTGATGGTTGGCTGACAGTAGTAGGAATCGATGGGACCGGGATGAACGATTGGGTCTTCAAACCCAAAATGGTTTTCATTGGCAGATTTTGAAATAGACCGGACCTGAGGCTCGGATTTATGACCAGTGCCATGGTCCTTGGTCTTGTTGGGCTTCAACTCAGTAGTCATGTCCGATTCGAAACGGGGACATTTGTGTGTCTTTCCACCATCACCATGTCCCTTTTTTGCCTTCCAGGCAATTGGTTCCGGATTCAGAGGCTGCAGCAGCAACGGTTGCTGAAGTACATCCGCTGAAACCACATCTGACAGTACCAAGGTAGAGTCTCAGACATCGTCAATGTCTGACAGTACCACCATGGGAGCTTGTTTGAAGAGCCCCCGCAGTTGTTCTAAAGTTGGTGGAGAATCCACCATCAAAGACCATGGTGAGCCTGACTCTGAATCCGAGCACTCTAAAGGGAGGAGGGGGTTGTAAGGAGTAAGTTCAGACCTAACTGGTGTCGATACCAATGGATGTTGGTCTGTCGGACTTGATGTTGGTCTGTCAGGCTGATACAGAAGGCTTCTTCTTAGGCCGTTTCTTGATATTGGTGGAAGATACTTTTGAAATTGAAGTCAACGATTTTTGCTCAAGAAGAGGCAACTGTTTTTGACTCTTTATGAGCAGTTGACTTTGAAGACCTCTTCGACACCTGAGAGGCAGGAGAAGAGAGATGAGTCTTCTCCATTTGAGGGCTCAAAGCCTTCTCCAAAAGATAAGCGTCAAGACAATTTTGTCTGTTTTTTACAGCCTGCATACTAAAGTGCTAGCAAAACTCAAAATTATCGGAGTGGTGACCTTCTCCGAGACAGTAAAGGTACTCAGAGTGCCAGTCAGTGTGAGGAATCTTCCCCACACATGATGTGCACTGCTAGAACGGAGGCAAAATGCCATAAAACTGTAGAAAATCCAGTGAAAATTGCGGAAAAAAGCTCTAAAGTGAGGAGACTAATGGAAGGGGAACCTTCTAATGCTGCGGTTAGAGGGAACTGAGGGGTTTGGGCAGGAAGCCTCCCTCTCATGCGCAGCGGGAGGGGGAGAGCTTTCCTGTTGTTAGGAAGGTCCAGCGCCTTGCGCATGCATGTTGAAGAACCCATCTGTGTGGCTTCACGAAGGCCACGAAGGAGAACCTTATTTTACAGCTACATTCAGGTGCAGAAAACAGACTACCTTAGAGAAACTGGTTGTCCAATATTTAGTAAGATTTTTCTGTACCTTTTCTTAAGGACAATTTCAATATATGTACCCAGCAACATGGAAACTACTCCTATACAGGCTAATTTCACAACACAGAGGTACACTAATGTGGGCTTATCACACAGGTCTAGCCCTATAGGCAGTACCCTCCCTCATAAAACACACAGGCTTTGATGAGGTACGAAAGATAAATAGTATCAGGTACTGAAGTTTAACAGCAAAAAGGAAAAACAGAAATCAAGAAAAGGGGACTAGAAAGGCAGGCAAAAAAAGGAAATGCAGATAAATTTACAAACAAGAACATAAAATTAGATCCACTCACTTATCAGAAGATGTTGATTCATTATCTGAATGGTCCTTATGGTGACTTTTTTTCTCATTTTCCTCCTGTAAAAGTCAAAGATGCACTAAAAATATAGTATATCTCGTTTACAGGATTAAGCATGCAAGTATTTTCTATTGGGGGAAGCTGAAGATCAACTAATGTTCTGACCATAAAAACAGTCACATTTCTCAGTGTGTAGGCATGCTCGCTTCTATCCGCCTCTGCATGGGAGTGGTAAAACACTTGTAGCCAGTTTTTGTTATGGTTGCAATGGAACCGGTGTGTGTGTGTGGGGGGGGTGATTTTCACACATGTGTGTGTGCATGAAAAATACAAAAATTAGCAGGCATGTTGGCTGGACCTGATACGTTTGGCAACAACATGTTTTCTCACAGATGGCATATTCATTCTCCATCCAAGTCCGAGTTATCTAAAAGAAATCAGTACAGTGGTACCCTGACTTAAGAGCAGCTCGACTTAAGAGCAGCTCGACTTAAGAGCGGACAACTCTTGGCATTTCAACTGCTGCCTTACAAATTTTAGATATGGTCTGCTCAACTTACAAATATTTTTTTGATTTTTTAACTTATTTTTTCAATTTTTTAGATAGGCACCTCGACTTAAGAGTAGTTTGACTTAAGAGCATGCATTTGGAATGGATTAAATTTGTAAGTCGAGGTACCACTGTATATGTTTACATGTGCATTTACTATCTGATACATATTCTTTTACGGTTGTTACTGACTATAAGGCACTCTTCTTCATTCATATGATCTTATTTGTTGCTATTCCTTGTTTGTAATTGCAATTTAAGCTGATTAAGGATGTGTTTACAAGGTGAGAAAAATGTGGATTGACCCACTGTAAAATCACACCTGGGAGGTCAGGTTTCCCTACTTAAATTCAAGTTAACTTGCCACACAGGTAGAGAGGAGAAATTAACAAATAGTCCTGATTGCAGTATATTCACATAGCTGTCCTGTAGCCCTCCATATCTGAAGGAGGTATAGCTGAAGGTTAACTAGCATTTTCCTCCTCTCCTTCTTTCATTTCAAACTCTTTGGGGGGGGGGTGTCCAAAGGACCTAGTGCAACAGTGCTGCCAAGAATACTTTATTTTTTTTTTTTAAAAAAAAGGAATTTGCATTATTTGCAAGGATCCAGCTTTGCTAGTTTTTTTACACTAATTCCCTGGATGCCTCACCCCTGGACCAACCACCAAAATCCATGCACACACTTTTCTGTATCAGTCAAGCAATAATATGGAATGGCTCTTATGTAAACATTTTTTTAAAAAGCCCAAGATCAGATTTAAAAAATGCTAATGGGGTGGGGGAGGAGTAGACTGGGCTGATTATGTCGTGTGATCAACACAAATGTTCATCAGACCATCCCAACCACAGGGGGGTTCGCACCTGGGTCCAGGAGGTTGTTAAGGCCTCCTTAAGAGAGGGAGTGGTCCCCACCACCTTGAAAGAGGTGGTGATTAGACCACTCCTTAAAAAACCAAACCTGGACCCAGGGCTGGTGGTTAACTACCGACCAGCAGCGAACCTCCCTTATTTGGGCAAGGTGTTGGAGGGGGTGGTGGCCGGACAACTCCATGCGCTGCTGGATGAAACTGATTTTCTGGATCCATTTCAATTGGGCTTCAGGCCGGGTTTTGGTACAGAGACTGCCTTGGTCACCCTATATGATGACCATTGCCGGGAGAGAGACAGGGGGAGTGTGATCCTGTTGATACTCCTGGACCTCTCAGCAGCTTTCGACACCATCGACCATGGTGTCCTTCTGGACAGGCTGGACAGGTTGGGGGTTGGAGGCACTGCTTTGCTGTGGTTCCGCTCCTTCCTGGCTGACCGTGTCCAGAAGGTGGTGCTGGGTGACAGTTGCTCTGCCCCGTGGCGTTTACGTCACGGGGTTCCCCAGGGCTCTATACTGTCTCCCATGCTGTTCAACATCTACATGGAACCGCTGGGAGAGGTCATCAGGAGGTTTCGGCTGAGGAGTCAGCAATATGCTGACGATACTCAGCTCTACCTCTCGTTCTCCACCAATCCAGGCAAGGCAGTTTCTGTACTGAACTCGTGTCTGGGCCAGATAATGGACTGGATGAGGGTTAATAAATTGAAACTCAATCCAGACAAGACAGAAGTGCTGTTAATGGGTGCTTTGCCGGACAGGTTAGAGGGCCATCTTCCTGTCTTGGATGGGGTTGCACTCCCCTCTAAGGGACAGGGTCCACAGCTTGGGGGTGCTCCTGGACCCCGGTCTAATTCTGGAAGCCCAGGTGGACTCAGTGGCCAGGGGTGCCTTCCTTCAGCTGCGGAAAATGTACCAGCTCCGCCCCTACCTAGATGAGCAGAGCCTCATGACAGTTACGCATGCACTAGTAACATCCCATATTGATTACTGCAATGTGCTTTATGGGGGCTGCCTTTGAAGACGGTCCGGCTTCTGGTTCAGAATAGTGCAGCGCGGCTGGTAAGTGGTGGGGCCGCCAGGGTCACGCCGATTCTGCGTAACCTGCATTGGTTACCAGTTGCTGCCCGAGCCCAATTCAAAGTGCTTGTTTTGACATATAAAGCCCTAAACGACTTAGGAGCTAGATACCTGAAGGACCGCCTCCTTCCATACGAACCTACCCGGAAATTAAGATTGAGCCAGGAGGCCCTTTTGAAAGAGCCATCCCTCAAGGAGGTGAGAAGAATGGCCTGTAGACATAGGGCCTTCTCGGCAGCTCTTCCCAAGCTATGGAATGCCCTCCCGATTGAGATCCACCTGGCACCAACACTGATTACATTTCAGCGCCACCAAAAAACCTTCCTGTTCCAGAAGTTTTTTAATTGATATAATATAGACTATGGGTCCTTTGATGACAATTTTAGGGTACTGATTTTAGTGTAAGGTTTTTATTATTGCTTGATGATTTATTGATATTCTATTTCTAACTATTTTAAATTGTTTTAATTCTTTTGATTGTAAGCCGCCCAGAGACCTTTGGGTAGTGGGCGGCATATAATAATAATAATAATAATAATAATAATAATAATAATAATAATATTTCCTGCATTATGTCAATGTAGTCACATGTGTTTAATCAGAGATGCCCACTAACACCAAATTTTAGATTCAGAATTGAGAAATATAGCCCTTCAGATTAAGAATTTAAAATTTTAAAAAACTGATATTTCCAGATTTCCAGAACTCCATTACATCAATATAAATATAAATATACTGGTATTTGTTTGCAGAGGCCTTCCCTATTTAGTGGTTTATTGTTTTTTCCCTTTCCCCCTTTGACCTCCCAAAATTTGGGGATATTTAATTTATACATTCTTATGGCATTTTAAAATTCTCATAGGTGAGGTGCTTACCATCAAACAGGTTTCTGTTAATGCCTGTTTTAAATGTGTTTTATATGACTTTTGAATTGTATTTTAATTGTATTTTTCAATTGTATTTTATGAATGACCATTTTGTAAACTGTCCTGGATAGTGCAGTTTTCACTAAGAGGGTGGTATAGAAAAACAAACAAACAAACAAACAGAACTTTGAATATTACGAATTGCTATTACAGACATTTCAACTATGAAATTCAGTTTCTGATCATTTAGAACTTTCTGAAGAAGGCAGTATTAGATGAATTCCAAATATTTCTGAATCTGGATTCACATCTCTAGTTTTAATTAATCCTTTCCATATTGTATTTATTTATTTCATATTACAAAGCAGAATACATTACTGCAGAAGACTTTGCAAGGACAATATAAAATGTACATGAAATGTTAAACATTAAATGAATAAATTCAACGAGTTTTTAAAAACATTAAGTATGAATAGAAAATAATTAGTGAGATATATTATGTTTGAACAGTTACTAGAACGACTACATCTAAGGCTGTGTATCTAAATCATTTAACCACTGAGCAGTAGTGCCCTCAAGATGATGCAATTCTTGCAGGAGCCAAGCAAACTTCCAAGGGGGTATTGCACTGCAATGTGATGTAAAGTTTGTGGGGCATACTCACAGTCAAAATCAGAATTATCAGATAGCCCTCACTTATACTTCCAGTACTGTCACCTGCTATGGTTAGTTCAAATCTGGATAAGGGCTATCTGGTTTTTCCTTGTCAGATCAAAGCCATAAAGGCATTGTTCTGGATCAGGCACTACTTTCAAAATTTAAGGTAACTGAAAAATGATTTCTTATTAAACTTATTTAAGCTCTTTCACATCATCATACATTTTGTTGCCCCAAAAGTTGATATAATTCTATTTATATTTCTAATGTGATCAGAATTGTTCAAATGTATTTTTCATTGCATCCAATACCCATAAATATGAACATTACTCAAACATGTTGCATATTTCCAACTTCTTCATTTGAAACAATGAGACCCCAGTAGTGCACCACCAGAACTTCTCAATTCCCACATAATGCTTTGGTGATGTTCTTATCTTTCTAACTTACCTTTTGTGCCTCAGAATCAGGGAGGCTTAATGCTTCTGGAAACCCCCACCCTCCAACAGCGTTGGAATGATCTGGGAGATTACAGTGCTGGCTCCCTTCTCCAACCAGTAGACGGAAATCTTCAGTGGATATCCTATTTCCCCAATCACCATTGGCAATCTAGAAAAATCCCATGTGTGCCCCTGATCAGCCCAACCAAGTAGTATTAAGAGTATACAACGAATATACATGCTAAACCAGCCCAAAGTCTTATTTCTTATTTAAACTGTAGTGTTTGAAGATTCATTAAGTCCTCTCAAAATCTTTCATATTCAACTCAGGCTACAGTCCCCTACAACGTATTTCACATTTAACATCATAAAGTCTTATAATTTTTAACTCACCTTTCTCTTATTTTGAAATAGAGAAAAGTATGCTCTTCCCCTACTCATTCCAAACAATTAATTCCCAACTACATTTTATATTAAGCCCTAGCCATTTCTTATTGTTTCTACTAGAAATGAAAATAACAGGTTTATATAGACCACTTTAGATGTTTCAAGAGAAATAAATTTTCTCTAATATTCAAAGAGAAGTTCAGTATAATTTTTAAAAATAGAATTCAACCAATATTATATTTTCATATTTAGAAAAAATATTTCAAACCCTTTTATTTAATGTTACCATTTTATTAAAGTAAAAGACATAAATATATTTGTTTCCTAATATGCTATTTGTAGCCTTTTAATATCACTTACTTTTAAAAAAAACTTCAAAAGAGGATATATTTGGAAGAAGCAGAAATAATTTCAATCACTTAAGAAGGCAGCTGATTTCTTAATCTGCCTCAATATAATTCTGTATTTATAGATCACATGGACCTGAGTTCTAGTGGTGTTTGTATAAGGTTTGTGTAACTTGCCACAGCTAGTTTTATCAAACTAGTAAGATGTTGGGACACATATTGTGTACCTGCTAATGCATCTGATTGCACAGCTAAGAGAGTCACACCACATTGTCAATCGCTACAATTACCTATAGCAAGTAACACAAATCATATACAAATACTAACCATGGATTCCAGTCATGGCAAATATTTACATAAGACATTATTACCAAGATTCTTTAATAGGAATTTAGTAATCAGTAAATAAATTATAGCAATCTACTCACCCTTAATGATTCCTGGAATGAGGAAGCCTGGTATTGTGCATATTTAGCAATTGTAGTTTGAGATTTACTACTTTCACAACGCCATATTTTCTTTGTTCCAGTGGGGTCCCAATTTTCATCTGATGGTTGCAATAGCTGTGTCCTTACTTCTACTAAGTGTTCATTATTAGCTTCTACCAAGGTTTTAGTAGAGAAGAGTCCCAGATCTAGAGAACCAAAGCAATAAAAATAACAACTTTCTTATATGTACCATTATTGCTGAAACTGCAAGTGATCAATAAATGAGCGCACAGCAATCATATAAATGTTTTACACATGCAATGTACTGTTCAAAGCCCGGGGTCATCACAATATAGCAGATATAACAAATTTATCACAAAAGACAGTAAGAAAATGCAAAGAAAGATTAATAAATTCAGGAGTGTCAAATTCAAAATAAAATATTTGCATTCTAAAATTTGAAACATACCCTAGTCAGTTCCATGAAAAAAATTAAAATTCCTCTCATAACTTTGAGCTACTTGTTAGAAAACCAAATGCCTCTTTTCCAGAAACCTGACATGTCACTTTTAAAAAAAAATCATCTCAATAAGATATTTTTCTACAGTATCTTATGTCATGGAGTTAGACTTTTCTTACCTGCAAACAGTTTTAATAAAACAAAAGTACAGTAAAAATCAATATTTGTTTGTTTCCTATCTCCCACATGAAATACCATACATATATGTATAAATATTTACCAAGGGCAACTTTCCATGCATATAATGAAGTTGACTGTACTCCACAAAAACTTATGCCAAATGAAACTTGTTAGTATTTAGGTTGCCATAAGATTCTGCTGACTGCGCATAACACTTGAAATTGCTATGTCAAATGTTGAATCCCTGAGGGCTATTTCCAACCCCTAGTCAGAAGGTTATCCATTAGATATGGTATCTTTAACTAGTCTACCATCAAAAACTAAGGAAAACATCAACCAAAATATGAAAAAAGCTTGTTTGTCTCTCTGGCATATCCTTAACTAATAGTTAAATGTCAGGTGACAACTCTTCATATTTTGAGACCTTTCCAACTGTGATACTGTGTCTGGGCATTTCAAGCGAAGTCTCCCATAATCATTTTACAATTCTGTTCTGAATGCCATCCCAAATGTATTTCTCAACTGAAGCAAAACCTAGTAGGTAGTATCTGTTCCATTAATCTGTTCCGATAAAGTTTATATTTTCTAAGTTTTGGTGCAGGACATACAACTCTGGAGAAATCCATAGAAGCTTATTAAACACTTGCATTCTGCACATTTATCAGAGATCATATGATTACTGAGTATTTGAAATTTGAAAAATTAGATGGGCAGGCCAGCTGTAGGAGATATATTCCTGGCTTCAATTCAGTTCAATAGTTTAGCCACCGGTCACTGCATTGTTTACAAATGATGCCAAAAAAAGAATATAGTGGTACCTCGACTTAAGAGCAGCTTGACTTAACAGCAGAAAACTGTTGGAGTTTTAACTGCGACCTTACAAATTTTAGATATGGTCTGTTCAATTTACATTTTTTTCTTTTTTTCACGTAATTTTTATTTTTAGATAGGTCCCCCAACTTAAGAGTAGTTTGAGTTAAGAGCATGCATTCAGAACGGATTAAATTTGTATGTCGAGGTACCACTGTATACAGACCAAGATTGTTAGAGGTTTCTCCTCTTCTAAAAATTTCTTTCAAAGAAAAATGCTCTACATAAACTTTGTAATATCTTGAAGAATCAAACTTACCTAATTTAAGAGCTCCAGCAAGGCCACGGATTACAGTAACAGGATTGTTCGGATTGGTACAAAATTGATGTAAAGGTGGGAAGAAAGCATCGCGCTTATTTTCCAACTACAAAAATAAAAATTAACATGGCAATTTAAATGTAATTATTAATGAATGTTAAAAACACAGAGTTGGATTGGTTCCTTAGTCCTTATCAAGCTATTGCTAATAATTCCAGACCTCACGATACATGGTGCTTCCATTCAGTATAAATTACAAAATTAAACTAGTTGATGTATGAAAAAGAAGAGTAACGTTTTAAGGATTATTACTGAAACTAAAAGATGATATGTATAGAACAGGAACTACATTTCAAAGAAAAACAGAAACTATTCAGTGATTCTACCATGGTAAAATTATAAGAAATAATAATCATTATTATACTTAGAAAGTTATAGAAGTATGTGTCCCTGCATTCCAACTTTGATGCAAAACACACATAGAAACCCTAAGTACATACTAAAATGTTCTGTCAGCAATATAAACTTGCATTTCTAGGAATATGCTGGAAAAGGAAGTCACATTTTATATGAACCCTAGTGATTATTCTGAAAGATGAACTACTCTGAAATAGTAGCTTTGCACTGTGTTTAAAAACTCAATTTGAAAAGCTGAAATACAGTACTATGAAGAGAGCTAAAGTCTCACTATTTTGTGAAAACTACTGTGGGATTGCTGTACCAGCAGGATACTGTACCCACAGTTTCACTTATTAGCTGCCTGAAATTATTAAATATATTAATAAGTATGTTTCCAAGGTATACTACAAGAACTGAAGGAATGAGAAGCTATATTGAGTTAGTATATCCATGCATTCCTACATCCAGGGGATGGGGGAGGGAGGTGGCTGGAACCAATCTCCCATGGATACCACAACCCTACTGTACTAAGGTTTACTAAGTAGCTGTATAAGTTTGAGAGTTTCACGTATCACAGCCAGCATACCATGAGGGGGGAAATAACAACATACAAAATAGGGTCTCTCCTTTCAAAAGACATTCAACATATCGTTTCTTACAACCATCTCAATGTCACTTACATAAATACTAGGTGTAGGTGGATTCAGTTTGTCCTTCGGCAGGGGAGGATAAGGAGGTGGCGGTGGTTTTGGAGGAGGACATTTATCCAACAAAATGCTACTGTTAGACAGGCCATTTTTACCCAAATTCCTAAGCCGAGGGGTGGGGGAGGACAAATCAAAACATAAATATCCAGTGAATATACACATTCATCAACGTAATTCAAATTCAAAGGTAAATTGATTATTGGACACAAAAAACCCTGCAGAATACATTTTCAATAAAGATGTTCAGCATCTACCAGATACTCTAATTCAAACGTGTTCTTAAATTTGCAACATGAAAGTTAGTAAAACATAGTTTCAAGTGACATTTAAAACTATGGAAGTGAAATTTTATGAAAAAGAATTAGTTTAAAACATCAAGTATTTTTTTTAAAAAAGGTCAAAATGCCGTTTTCAACACTAACGCTAAGGTGATATTGAAGTAGTACAGAATAGTATAGAGAGGTTAGGTCCATCCCCTTCACTCCTTTAATTTGTATTCCTGCATAGAACAGGGGCTTGGGCTTGATGGCCTTATTGCAGTGGTGGTGAACCTTCAGCACTCCAGATGTTTTGGCCCACAACTCCCAGAATTCCAAGCCTGTATTGCCAATGGTTCACCACCACAGCCTTATAGGCTCCTTCCAACTTCACTCTTCTGTGCTTCTACAACTCTAAGAGGCAGTACAGCAATCATGTCCAAACTTCGGCCCTCCTGATGTTTTGGACCACAACTCCCAGAATTCTAAGCTTAGACTGCCAATGGCAAAGGACTGTGGGAGTTGCGGTCCAAAACATCTGGAGGGCCAAAGTTTGGACATGCCTGCTACAGTAACCCCTACCCTTTTGCAGTTCATATACTGTGGTTGCAGTATATCATGGGACCACAGTACAGTTTATGAAAAACAGCTCCCTGGGGAACTTGGAAAAGCCTGTTTCAGGCCTCCTGTACTTACCCCAGTCCTCGAGCTGCCCCAAATGGGTCTCCGACGGCCTTCCAGGGCCTGTCAGAGGACCCAAGAGTGCTTCTTGCTAAACTCAAAGTGACTTCCGGAAAACCGGTTTGCCGAAAAGCATTTCTGAATCATGGATAGAGATGGGCACGACTCAGAAAATTTTTTCGTTTTCGTCTAGGGGTCCGTTTCGTTTCTGTTTCCGTGAGCTAATTTTCAAAATTTTTCATTTTCGTTTCGTTACGTAACGAAAAGAGAACGAAAACGAAAACTTTTTTGTTTCTTCCCATTTAGCTCCATTAAGTGCTTTTCCAGTAACGAAAAACGGCTCAAAATTAGTCGTTTCGTTTCCGTTCCATTTTTGAACCGTTTTTCGTTTCGTTACGTAACGAAAACGAAAACAAAAACAAAAATTTCGCTAAGTCGTGCCCATCTCTAATCATGGATCACTTCTGGTTCGTCAGAAAACATTTCTGAGTCCTCTGACATGCCCAGAAAGGCCCTCGGAGGCCCCAAAAGTGCTTTCTAGCGAACCGGAGGTCACTTCTGGTTTTCTGGAAGTGACTTACAGTTCGGCAAGAAGCACTATTAGGGCCTCTGCTGGGCCGGGAAGGGCATCAGAGGCCCATTTGGGGTTGCACAAGGCCTGGGGTAAGTACATGAGGCCCCACATAGCCCCCCCCAGTCCCAACCCGGCCCTGCATCTGCATAGCGTGGATTTTCAATTATCGCGAGTCGGGTCCCTAACCCCCACAATAGGCGGTGGGGGGGTTACTGTAACTTAAATGTGATTTATTCTAAATTGTCATTCCTGCATGAGAGTGCTCTCCCCTAGTTCCCAATCCCTCATTGCCTGGCTCCAGACTGTAGGATTGCATTGGAGGCCTCCTATGTGTTGCAATTTACTAAAATGTGCCTGTGTTGGTCTATTTTAGCATCTTGGCAAAATTAAAAAGGAAACGAGTGAGAGAAAGAGACTATCATAGGACTTTCACATACAAATACAGTACCTATGGGCATCTCATTGTTTCAAACATTGGTACCATCTCCTCTGAGATATCTCAATTGTCTCCAATACCCTTAGCTATTCAAGAGATCCAATTGAATTACTAAAGAAACCACAGTTCATCTATAATTAATTACAGATTAATGCAATATAAATGATATATTGATTAACATAAATGTACAGATATTTTACACCAGGTGTTTCTCACACATATCATCTAAAAACCATTAAACTGTGGTTAATCTTTTAAACACAAAACAACAAGAACAAGAGCAACCACTATGTACTCATATACAAAACAGAGAGAAAAACATTTTGAACCCAAGGTTCCCTATGGTTCAGTATTGTAAGTTATACTAGGGTTTCACAGTGGTGGGCAAAGGGTAGCCCTCCAGATATTTTTGTACTGCATTTCTTCTCGGCCCTAGCTAAAAGAGCATAAAGAAACACTAGGATTGGCACTGCAGATTCTGAAAGGCCGCCCATAAGTTCACCTTAAGGGTATTGAGAATGTTATCTACCCAACAAGCCTACTCATCTTATGAGCCGATTTCAGACCAGGGTGACAAGAGGTCAAAGTGAACTATAAAATGGAGGACTCACAACTAGCTTTCTTCAGATTGACAAAGCTGTTTGGATGAGCAGCGAAACATTTCAGTCTCTCAAGAAAAAGAAGTCCAGTTGCCATGATTCAACTTCCAGATAAACTCATCTGGATGACTGAGACTCTTCACAGACATCAGCCACTCCTGATTTAGTATTATATATAAATAATGGCTCACCAATGAGGATTAACATCTGTACAATTTCCAAAATTTGTATTATACATCTTAACACTGAAAAGTTCCTAATTTAGCCACAATATTGAGCATCTAAATCAACTACAGTTATGTATCTTTAATTCAAAATTGACTTCCAGAGCAAATGAGATACTTAAGGATTACTTTTAGCTGTTTTACACTTCCAGGGAGTTTACAGGCCTTAATAGGAATTCAAATCCAGACCTACTGAATCCCAGTTATTTTATGCACTGTACCACACTGGATATTCCAAAGTAATTATATAGAATAGTAATTTGCTACAAAGTGGAAGCTTTCATATGTGTCATATCAAAAAAGCTACTGAAAATGAAGTGGGACACATACTGTAATTTAAGGGAAAAGTTATGTGCAGATGGGAATTTTAGGAAAGCAATGACATATTTTTTCACCTACAAATATATTTTATATATTCCCAATATATTTATTTAGTACACTCAGTATATAATATCCTTTTATTGATCATTATGAAGGAATGCCAGGCTATAAATGAAGGATTTAAAATCTAATACAATTTAAATATCCTATCTACACTACTTTTTAGTTTTATTTAGTTTTTAACAAATGTAAAGTTACTAACTACATTTCCTTCATTTAGCAACTTTACTAAACATAAAATTAGTTGATTGCATGTGAACTTATTGCAAATAGATATATTTAGTTCCAAAACTGTTACTAGACTCTAGGAAAGACAATTAACCCCCCTCCCTTCACACAAATTTGGTCCCTTTTGCAAATTTCACCAACCCCCAGGCATATAGCAAATGCAGTGGGAGTCTGTACTAGCCCACAGTAGACTACAGAGGTCAAAAGCACCCGGGGTTACTACCAGATTGTATCATTTATTAACTGAAGTGGAATTTTACCCATGAAACCTTAAAATTTGTTTCATTTTTAGTGGTCCAATAAAAGGTATCACCAGTTCATTTGTGTTATTTCCTTCAAGCTGAAATAAATCTTCACTAAGGACCTACAGAGAAACAGTCTTTTAGAATTTGCTAAAAGCCATCAGAGTGGAAGAAGATGCTTCCTTCTTGCCAGAATATATGCTGTAAAATATGTCACCAACTTCACTTTTAACTCGCCCATGTATGGGGATAGTAACTTTACACATGCTATGTTTCTGGAAAAATGGCACTGAGTATGATGGCAACTAGTTAGCTCTCAGCTCTGCTTCAGATGTTAGCCATCCTGTTTGTATGTCACTGGGTGACCAATATATTATGTAGCCTTAACAAATCAGTGTGTCATTAATGCCACTGACTTTTATTAAGGAAAAAAAGGAGAGATGACCTGGTCTGTGAGTAGAATCCAAAATTAAGAGCTTCAGGATGTTTTTATTCATGAGGAACTATACAGCAGGCTAGAGCACTGAAAACTGCTGGTTGCAAAGTTGGAAGCTCAGCTGTTCGAATACCGGGTGCCACACAGCGAAGTGAGCTCCTGCTGTTAAACCCAGCTGCTGCGAACCTAGCAGTTCAAAAGCATGTAAATGCAAGTAGATAAATAGGTACCGCTGTAAAAGTGGGAAGGTAAAACAGTGTTTCCTTGCAGCCATGCTGGCCACATGGCCACAGACTTGCACAACACTGTCTCTTTGGCTTGAATACAGAGATGAGCACCACCCCTAGAGTTGGACATGACTAGCACGCATGTGTGGGGGGAACCTTTATCTTTACCGATATAGAACAGCATATATTCCCAACAGGAAAAGGTAACCACATATGCATTGCTTTAAAAATAAAACCCATCAACATTCCTTCTAATTTTCAGTCCCACTTGACAGGGTTCTCTTCCTTGTATGTGTTTCTTCATCTGCAAATCAAAGCCCCTTCATAGGCACCATCATGATGGGTATAAAAACAATTCTTGTAGGTGCATGGGTGGAAGAGCTCTGCACGGAGAGAGGCAGAGTCACATACACATAGTTTAGGACAGTGTTGGTGAATTTATGGCACAGGTGCCAAAGGTGGCACACGGAGCCCCTTCTGTGGGCACGTGACAGCACCCCCTCACAGCCACAGCACTTCCCCTTTTGAATGGAGCTCACCACTGTGCTCTGTGGAGAGAGCTGAGCGAAGGGGAGGCAGCGGCTTCTGGGCTTGTTCGGAGCCCCAGTTTAAAGTACAGCCACATCACTTTGGGGATGGCTGGAGAGTAACTGGCTGGAGAGTAACTGGCTGGAGAGTAACTGGGGCTACGAACAACCCCACAAGCTGTCGCCACACCGCCCTAGCTTACCTGATGGTGTAGCACCCAATCCACCTCTCTGCCCAGGGCAGAGAAGTGGATGGGGTGCTGCCCTTTGGGATAGTAGGGATCGAAGAGCAGGTTGTTGAACTGAGGGTGCTGAAGTAAGGGTGCTGTTACCACAGGAAATTCAAAAGCCTGCCTTTCAGCCCGTGCCTTTCCCGTAGCACCCTTTGGGAAAGCAAGGACTAAAGAGCAGCTTTTTGAATTTCCCACAGTCTCTAAAAGGTTTGACATCACTGGCTTAGGAGAAGCCTTGCACCCAATCCTTCAGTATGGATATAACAAACTATGCAGCAACCTAGCATTTTTATTATTATCAGTATGTTAAGCATGCACTATGCAAACCTTAGTTTTAAAAAGTCAGACGACTTCCAAACTAGCAGCACAGCTACATGAGACTAAACTTAAAACACTATGTCTTTTGAAAAGCTAGGATATAAAGTGTTGTCAAAGGCATTTTGGATCTCAAAAGCAAATTTTATGCTTAGAGACTATCACAATGTAAACAGTGATTTTAGACAAAGATCCATATTTAGATTTTGTACTAAAATCAAATTAACATGTAAGTATTCCCATTAAAAAAACAAGTTACACTTCTAAGTTGCACAATAGCTGGAGTTTCCTGGGCCATTCACAAAATTGAGTTTAAAACCACAAAATAATGAACCATAATGGCAAGAATCCTACTACTAATCCCAACAAGAGCACTCATAGAATTTGTGAGATGTTCAGATATATATTAACTTCCCATTCAACAAATGACTCAATGAATCTACTCAGGTTAGGAGTAACAACAGCAATTAGGCTACATAATACAACCTAACAGATTAAAGCATCCACAGAATAAATAAAAGTAAAACCAACAGCAAAGGACATTAGTGCAAGATGCTAAATGCTTTGTCATGAGTTTTTAAAAATTACCTGTTTTAAAGAAGGTCAGAGCACAAGTGCCTCTTTTGGGGCATTTTACAACCTAAATCATCACTATTGAAAAGGTCCTTTCTCCAGTAGCTACCTCTCTACTTCATTTGATAGAAATATCTGGAGAACGGCATCAGAAGACAATCTTAGTAGAGGGGAAGGGCAAGTATTACATACTTGGGACCACATTCCAATTTAGAAAGGGTCACAGAAACTACAGCAAGAACCAAGCAAGACAAAATCATGGGGCTGTACAAAGCAAAATGGGAAGGAAAAGATAGTTATGGGCTTTAAAAACCAATCTAGCCTTTTTTTAAACCAAGCACACTAAATAATGTTTTATTTTACATGTGTCTACTCAGGGATAAGTAGTATTTAATAGAACCTGTAAACCAGAGGTCATCTCTCATTTTTTATCTCCAGTCACTGATCAAACAAACAGTAGTAGCTCAAGTGGGGATGCTACCAGCTTCATTCAGATCTCAGAATGAAGGCTTCCATCCCTGCCATATGGTTTGAAGAGCTCTGTAGGGCTTCTTCATTTAATTCAGTCTGAAGCTGTTCAAAGGATTAACGTTTAAGTATCCAAATTACTAAGATGAATTGGACTCAGAAACATAGCAATGTATACTTTGTAACATCTAGACCAGTGGTTCTCAACCTGTGGGTCCTGGGCTGATGTTCCTAGACTGCAACTCCCAGAAGCCTCTACCACTTGCTGTGCTGGAAGGGGTTTCTGTGAGTTGCAGTTCAGGAACATCTGGGGACCCACAGGCTGAGAACCACTGATCTAGACAGAACATAACCATAATCCACATCTAGCTCTAGTACTGATTTTCAAGCAATTGTACGGTTTCCCTCCCTAGTTCAGAAACAGGCAAAGTCCTTCCCGCTGCAGCCCAAATGCAGCTCCCAGCCTCAACACTCTCCTCAATTAAAAAGCAAACAAAAAACCAGCCACTTGTTTTGATCAAAATGTTCTCCTGGGCTTTTTATGGGCCATGGATGTAGTTTTGCATGTTTTGAACCCCCAGCTGAAGTTTTAAAGTGTTAACAGTCCCTAGAGAGTGTTAGCAGGCTTCTTCATAAAACTGGGGTAGGGACTTCTGGTTTTATTTAAATAAACATCTAAAGTTAGTGCTGAGTAATGGTTTTCTTTAATGTTAAGCTATAAGCTATTTTGTCCATGACCCTTTCTGCTTCAGACATGGCCCTGCCTCAGGAGTGTGCTCTGAATTATCAACCAATCTGACAAACAGCTCTCAGCTCTACCACAGTCATTCACACCACTTTATTCCATTCTTCCCACATACTCATTCTTCCCCATGGTTCATGTTGTTAGTGCTCAACTCCCTTGAGACACAACTATGCTTCAGCAACCACACTCTTCCATGCAAAGTTTTCCTAAGTCAGGAGGTAGAGGATGTTAACTGTAGTATTTGAAAGCCATTATTTATTAATTTATTTAAAATATTTTTATCTTGCCTTTGTCCCTGAAAAGACCCAAGGCAGTTATTGTTGTGTTAATAGTCACAAAACAAGCACAGTTCTACATACTCTCATACTTTAGATTCAGAGTCAGATACTTTACAGTATCTGTAATTTTAAAAGAGAACATACTACTTTATCTAAATAATTGGTACAGACATCTTACAACCTGTTTTAAAGAATTCAATTAAGTTTAAAATGGTATGGCCAGAATTCTGTTGGTGATTTCTGCATGCATAAGTTAGACTGCAAAATTCACTGTGGCAAACTACAAATTAACTAATGAGACACTAGTTGCATTACTAATTGTGTGTGTGTGTGTGTGTGTGTGTGTGTGTGTGTGTGTGTGTGTGTGTGTGTGTGTGTGTGTGTACACTACACAAAGGTGTGTGTATACTGGCTCACAGGAATTCACTGCAGCAAGTTACATAACTACACTTATTAGGCATAGTTCACCAGCAGGACTTTGGTGACCATGTCATGCATTGTGAGTGGCTGCTCTTTGGAGAAGTCAGGAAAAGCAATCTACAGACTCTTTGTTCCACAGTTCTTTGAGTTGTGGCCTTCTGCAGTTGAACTGCCTTCTAAGTTTAAAAACAAAGGTTCAAAAAATCAAACCTAAAGTTACTTTTGTTTTGAACAAAATAAAATAAATCAACATTGATGCTTGAATATCAAAGCAAACATATTTATGATTATATAAAGGCACTGCATTTTTAAAGGAAAAAATCAATGGCATTTGACCAGGCAAAAACAAAATGTTAAGCTGTATATTAAGGCATGTGAAATACTTACCTGCAAGCTTTTAGAACCTCCGCAGAACTAGGATATATAGACACCGACACTGATGGTATGACAGGGGGATTAGGCTTGTGATCAATAAGAGGAGGGTTGTTTTTTACGGGGCTCTGAGAGTCCTCCAATGCCTCTCCGTTAACTGCAGGTCCACTATGAGGGCTGTTAAGGCTGGTAACACTGTTTGTGGTAGTCTGTTCTGTAGATTTTGGAGAAGGTGTTGCTGTGGAAATGGCTGAAGATGGCGAGGAGGCAACAGAATTCTCAGTCTTTGTATGAACAGTTGGATGAATGTTATTGACTTTGTCACAGGTTCCAGTACCCACATTGTTATTGGCTTTTCCCATCAACAAGGCAGAGAGCTGAGGATTGTCTGA
Organism: Phrynocephalus versicolor; assembly: GCA_023846285.1. Lineage (NCBI taxonomy): Eukaryota > Metazoa > Chordata > Lepidosauria > Squamata > Agamidae > Phrynocephalus > Phrynocephalus versicolor. The sequence goes on along the minus strand of JAHTLZ010003399.1, from coordinate 10,868,852 downwards.
ACTAAGTAAACCTGGTGACTTAGAATCTCCATGGCTAGGGCTAGGAACAGCATCTGCCGTCACCTGATGGACATGATTAGTAAGTCCTTCTACACTGGCAGTGCTGTTAGGTGTCTCTCCAGAATGCCTGTTTGTGTCAGGCACTGCTGATGTGTTTCCTGAAGGCTTGCTCTCTTTGGTTAAGGTAATGCCTTGTTGTCCACCTGAGGTAGCAGTGTGAGAGGGGAGGTGATTGAGAGCAGCCCCCTGTGTTACTGAATTGCTAGGCATGGTAAGATGTCCATTTTGATTCTGAATACCAGTGCCAGCTGCCTGGAGATGCTGGGAAGGCCCAGTGGAAGAGAGAGGTCGTTCACTATTAGGACCCGCCAAATGTGAACTCTGACCTTTGTGAAGCCCCTAAAAAGAAGAAACACAGTTTTATTAAGTGTTACATTCACACACACACACACACACACACACACACACACACACAGAGAGAGAGAGAGAGAGAGAGAGAGAGAGAGAGAGAGAATAGACCTAAAGTGTTTTGGTTGTATACCAAATAGATATATCCACATAAATGCTAAGTGGTAAAATAAGCAGAGATCGAATATAACTTGGAGTATTTTCTTTACAGTTTTAAACACTAAGAAGAATATGTATAGTCTCAAATGCAGTTCTGAAAATAACATAAAGAGGAAAGAAGTTACTTTCACCTCCAACATTCATAGACAACTGCAAGGGAGCTCTTATAGTATGTGGCAATTCTCCAAGGAACAAAGCCCAGTGAACAATTTCAGGGCTTACCTTGAAGTAAGATTCATTTTCTTTAATAGCTATACTTATTTGCCACAGGCCACTTGGAAAGTAGCTCTTTATTTAAAATTACTTTTATATGTTATTTATTTCAGATATAGCAACCTTTTTTGCTTGATACATGTGAAGAACAAAATCTTACAGTTAAAGCCCACTATCTATCCCAAATAAACCTACTGAACAGATGACACTTGTTAAGTCAACATTGACATAAGCCTGACTGATTCAATGGGTCTACTCTAATTAGCACTAAGAATTTGATTTTGCCCTTAATTAAAAATTGATGGTCAAAATCGTATTGATGTTTATCACAGTACATTGTCATAGCAAACCAATGAGATGCTGGTCACATGGTTGATCATGTGCCCCGGGCACACACTCTGCATCTTGTCAATTACCCATGACATTTTTTGCAATCACTCTACCAGCAGGAATAGATTTGGGCAATGTATGAACAAATAACTGAAAAAACAATTCAAATAATTGGCAGAATATTTAAGTAAATACTTTCAGGATGCAGTTATCAAACTAACTGATTGAAGACAATATTTCATTGCTTCTTTAGTTAATAAAAAACTAACATCTTAAATTATAGGTATTATTATCACCGCTTTTTTGCCCCTTAGATTAAGAATTTGTAGAATGTAGAGCTTATTTTTTACATTGTTCACAATCACAAATACAACAATGAATCAATATGTGTATGTTATGAATAACTTAAGGACATAGCAAAATATGTTCTTAAAGCCTTTTGGCCCTGAAAAACAGGCTTTGGGGTACTTGGGAATGCCCAAGACAATGAAATATACCAATTTGTTTACACATTGGTTAAATTAATAACACATATAAGAGAAAACATTTGATGAACCTTATCACAAGTATATAAGAAATATTTAGAGGAATTATTAAAGCTCAACAAACATTTTGTACAGGAAAAACTTTTCAGTGACAGAATGCTAGTAGACAAGTGCTCATGAAGCTGACATGCATTTGCAAGTTGACTTATAGACCAGGAAGCTTCTAGTTTGCTCTACAAGCAGGATGAGGAGGAGACAGTTGTATGTTTGAGAAGAGGATTATGAAAGCTTTGTTGGGACGACACAAAGTCAGTGTACTCAAGAAGTTACACTAGGTTACTGGCAACAGCACAAATTATTCTATTGCATACACCTGGCAGGTATTTTAACTAATAATAGTTTCTAACAGCAGAAATAATGCTCAGTATGGTTAAATAAATAAATAAAACTAACCTAACCTAATAAGGAATTAAACTTTATTTGATGCAAATAAATGTTAATAGTCTCACACAAAACAAGTTTAGTAGCCTATTCCAAAAAACTTACTGTTATTTTAAATATGCCCACATCTATATATCTCCGAATGAGACATGAGGGCATAAAAACAATGGAGGAAGAAAATGGAAGGGAGATGAGCTACAGGGACCAAGGAGTGTGAAAACAGCCAAGCAAATGGTAAATGAAAATTTATCAATCAACTTAGTGTATGGAGGATGACGGAAATGGGATAGGCTAGCTGGGGTGTGGGGGGGGGAGAGAAGAGGAAATAGTTAAGGTACAGAAAAATTCCAAAAGAACTGTGCTATTCCACAAAGAGAAAAGTTTCGGCAATGTGATACACAGAAGAGGGATAATATGGAGTAATCGAGAGCTTGTCCACAGGGATCTATGGCGAACGGGGGGGGGGGGGGAGAATAGCTGAGAGAAGAACTTTGTGTGGTGGGAAAATGGAGAAAATGCAGGCAGCAGATGGGGTACAGAGAATCATGAGGAAATGTAGAAAAAAAGGGAAGAGAAATAGATAACTGGGGCTGCTATATTGGCAAGGATGGGAAACTGGAGAAAAGATAAGAGAAAGGTGGGGGTGGGTGGGTTTGGAGAAAAGATGTGTGTCCCACACCGTTCAAATATATGTATGGGGAGGTTAAGGTATAAGAAATACAATGAAATTGATTTTAACATTGAAATGATTTTTCCATTAAAAGAATAAAAAGATCAGGAAAAGGACCATTAGAATAAAAGTAACAATTATTTACACAAAATGTAGTGTTACTAGAAATATGACATGGAAATGAACCAAAAATAGGGTGCTCACTGCTCTCAAATCCTTTAATTGCTGTATAAAATGTATAACACCAAAACCTATAGAAATAAAGTATCTAAATGCAAAGAATCTACAAGGGAAAATAATTGCCATACAATAATTAACTGCATACTGAAAGCAAAAGGGAAACAAACAGACATACATAAGACTTACTCATTAAGTGCTTTCTATTTGTTAACATTAGAATGTATACATACCAAAGTGAAATAATAAATGTTTTTCTATGGCTGACACACAAATATGGCCCATTTAAATTAAGAAAAATGAAGACGTTTGTGTTGTCTCTCTCACACACAGAGACATTACTATTACAATGGTACCTTGACTTATAATTCCTTCGACAACCAAATAATTTGATAAAATTTACAAATGCTGCTCTCTGCTCCACATGACAGCTGACTTTGACAGGTCCGAACTGTCAAACCCAGCTGTCACATGGAGCAGAGACCAGCATTCGCTGCCCAATGCCACCAGAATTGTACACAATACTCCAGGTGCAGCCTTACTATCATTTTGTACAGTGGCATTATAATGTTTCAATCCCATTTTTGATTATCCTAGCATGGAATTGGCCTTCTTCACTGCTGCCACACACTGGGGAGTTACCTTCATTGAGCTGTTCACCAACACACTAAGATATCTTTCCTGATCTGTCACATATAGCTCAGAGCCCATGAGTTGATAGATAAAGTCTGGATTTTTTGCCCCAATATGTGTTACTTTAGATTTTCCTAAATTGAAACGCATTTGCCATTTCGTAGCCCATTCCCCCAGTTTGGAGAGATCCCTTTGGAGCTCTTGACAATCTTTTCTGGTTTTTACCACCCTGAGTTTCGTGTCATCCGCAAACTTGGCCACCTCACTACTTATCCCTGTCTCCAGGTCATTTATGAACAGATTGAAAAGCACCAGTCCCAGGACAGATCCCTGGGGCACACCGCTTTTCACCTCTCTCCATTGTGAAAATTTCCCATTGACACCTACTCTTTGTTTCCGGGATCTCAACCAGTTCTCAATCCATAAGAGGACCTGCCCTCTTATCCCCTGACCGTGCAATTTTCTCAGCAGCCTTTGGTGAGGGATTGTGTCAAAAGCCTTCTGAAAGTCAAGATAGATAATATCCACTGGTTCACCCAAATCCACATGCCTGCTGACCTTTTCAAAGAATTCTAAAAGGTTTGTCAGGCAAGACTTATCCTTACAGAAGCCATGCTGATTTTCTCTCAGCAAGGTTTGTTCTTCTGTGTTTTAAGATTTTCTCTTGGATGAGGCTTTCCACCATCTTCCCTGGGACACACGTAAGGATAACCAACCTGTAGTTTCCCAGGTTTCCCCTCCTTCCTTTTTAAAAAATTGGTGTGACATCTGCTATCCTCCAGTCCTCCGGCACTGTGGCCATTTTAAGAGACAAGTTCCATATTACCGTTAAGAGATCCGCAATTTCATTTCTCATTTCCCTAATAACCCTTGGGTGGATGCCATCTGGGCCTGGTGTTACAACTCAACTTCAAGATAAACTCAGTTGCATACAAAACATTTGCACAAATACTTGATTTTCACACTATATATGAAAATATTCAGCTACAATGTGTATGCTCAAATTTCCAGATCATAAAACATAATATAATGCCAAATGAAAACATTGGCATTTGGCTTCAATGCAACACAAAAATATACTGCATACCTGAGTGGAGTTAGTTAGTTGTTTTTTCCACGGCTCCTCTGCGCTGCTGGTCAGGTTTGTGCGGTTATGAGGTAGAGAGAGTGCGTTTCGCTGCAGGTAAGGCACATTTCCATTACTTCCACTTCCTGTTATGTGATTATTGCCTATCAAAATAGTGTCTGTACTACTCAGCGTTCTTGCTGTGCTGCAGGGAACTGAGCCTGCTGGAAAGGGTCCATTTGCCATAGGCTGCCCAGGGCAGGTTGGACGGATTCCATGCTGTGTGATGTTAGGCACTCTAGTCAGAGCAACATGAGGCTGCTGACCAGAGACAGAGTTTGTAGGCAGTGATGAATCAGCTATGGGCCCGTTAGCAATTCCAGTAGATCGTACCTGTGCAACTCCTGTCTGCCTCATCTAATAAAAAGGAAATAAAATATAAAGACTGTTAGTCCAGAACATTATTTATTATGCCAAAATGTCACTTGTGCATTAATGATTTTAACTATTTCCATTCTTTTTCATTTCACCATGAGTAACAAAGCAGCTAGAAAAACATTAAAATAGCAAAAGTCAATAGACAATAAAAATAAAGTACAACAGTAGGTAAATGAAAGCATAAACATAAAAATCCCTTTCCAACAAAAAAGGCAACAGGTAGCATTTCCAGCAGGCTGCAAAGAAATATTAGCTTAGTTCAAAAGGTTTCCTGGAAAAAAATGCAGCATGTGGTAAACCTTCCTGAAGAGGCCTTCCACAAGACTGGCACCAGGAAAGCTTTTCTCCAAGCAGAAATCCACTGAAGTTTGTTCAGTGCACGCATTTTGAGCTGCTGGATGCTCACCTCCAGAAGAAAGTCAGCCATGATGATACTAGACCCCAAGCAACTCAGAGCTCTAGTAAATAGAATTTCCATACATACAGACAATCAGTGCAGAATGGAGAAAGCTAATGCACATTGTTTTGAAACTTGGTAATACTAGCCAATGTAGGTAGGAAGAAATAAGCTTGCCACTGGCTTAACCATTTTCTGCCAAAAAGTGGCTATCATTAGGTCAAACTATGAGTATCTTACAGGAATTTAAATACTATACATGCTATTTTAAAATAGTTTTTATTTTAATCAATTAAAATTGTTTATATATTCACTACCATTAATAATATACATATTTAGCTAAAAATCTGAAAACTAAAATTTCAACCCAAACTTAAGTGTTGTATGAAGATCCAATATCAAGAAGGAATGTCAAATATCTGTTGTGTGCATGAGAATGGGATATGAGGCTTGGACAGGAGAAAGACTCATACAAAGGAACTGCCTTGGATCTCTCTGGAAGAGAAATAAGGGACAGAAATAAAATAAATAGGCAAGTAAGTAAGTGTGCTTGCTGGCACCTGCTGGTGTTGCTGCATCAAGACAAACTGACTCTCCAGCTGTTCGAGCATTAGTTTCTGTGCTGGATTTAAATTATTTCTATTTGCACGCAGCTGTTCCAAGTGCTGGAAAAGAAATAAAAACATTGTCCTTAGGTTCTATGTGTAAGCTTGGATTTGTTTACAATTCATATGTCCAAATATATCTTCTTAAATTATCTATGCATTACTATGTCCAAATGTATCTACTTAAATTATCTATGCATTCATCTGAGAAAATAAAAATCCTTTCTTTGAAGCATGTTATACTGAAAAAGCAATACATATTATCTATATAAATTAAGAATTAAATAACTTTCCAAGGCTGTAGAGGCCTAGTTAAGACATGCAGTTAACTATTAACTTGGATGCTGTTTTGTGGAAAACAGCTCATCCGTATCCTAAGCATAGTGAGAAATATTTTTGGCTGTCATATATCCCATACTAGGTTCCTTCATCAATTCTTTTTCATGCCACTTCTTTCAAGACAAAGACATTCTGTTGTTGAGAGACGCTTGTCCCTGGGAAAAGAAAGGCTCCCTTGACTTCTATTCAGAATAAGCAAATACAATGTATGTACCTGTTCATATTCGAGTCCTTTATTATTCCTACCATCTGTACGATATCCCCAAAGACAAAATATCCAATATAACATTGGCAGAGGAAACAGTGTAGTAGCTGTTAACTCTTCCAATTATAATAGCAGTAGCATACTTGTGAGTTCCCCAGGCATGCTGCTACTTGAGCCAGTGGCTTTCAATCCAAGTCAGCAGTGGGGAACTGTACAGCATCTCTCCCTTGTGCATCATCTAGAACAAGATGCCAGCGAGCATGCTATCATTCGAAAAAGTAGACTCACACCACCAGATAATGTCCTAGGATATAATATTTGACCACATTTTAACATGGTTCATAGATGTTCAAATGAAGTCATTTTATATTTTTTTTTCATTGCCGTCTAGTGCTTATAGAATATCCAAAGGCACTCTATTGATTTACCTGTAATTTTTGTGGTGTCAAGCACCAAGTATGCACTTGTTGCTGTACCGGAGGATGTGACATTGTGTGGCTACTGCTCCAAGCATCCAAAGTGTTCTGAGGAAAATATTACATATAGAAGCATAAATACAGGTAATCAAAATTTTATCTGCTCAATACAAACCAAGATTATTAACTTTTAAAAAAAGATATACATTTTTGCAAAACATAATTCAATCTCAGTTAATATAGTAATTATGGGAGAAAATGTAAAAGATAATCAACTGTAATGAAGACTTAAATGAAACCAAATGTTGGACTTCAAAATTTATCAAAAGCCATTTAGTACTTCTGTTAATGTGATGGTTAAGCATTCTAAGTATAAGCAAAGGTGGTAGACAAAATGGCATGATTCTTTCCTAACCTCTCATATGAGAATTCTATAGATAATGGAATGTTCATCTACTTCTCACATAATGTCATCATTTATACACCTTTCAATTATTTTTGCTAGTTCAAGGGGTTTTCTGAATCATGGACTGAAACGTCTAGATGTTCAGTATCTGGAACTAAGGGGGGCTTTTATATGAGGACATATACCTTTGCTGGACTAGATGGTCTTTTCCTCTTGGCTGGACTGGACAGGTCATCTACATGGCTAGAAGGAATCATGTGTAGTGGCAATTGCTGTGAAATAGGTGTTTGACTGAGGCCTAGTACAGGATCAGTATTTTGATGAGGTTTACAAGCCTAGGAATCAAAGGAGGAAGAAACAATATGGTTCTTTACATTTAAAAATGTTCCTTAAGCTATCCATATGTTACTAGCTGCACATTTTAAAAAGGGCTGAGTGACTATATTGTTTTCATTTATTGAAAAACAATTTCCATAGGATAAAGGAGCAGCGTGTACCTTTCATAGGCTTCTTAAATCAAACAAACAAAAAAGTGGCAAATTCTATATGGGATGAAATCTTTCTGATAATCATGAAAATCCACAAAGGTTCTAAATTGGTACCCCATATTTCCTCCAAATTACAGGGAGTCTATTGTTAATCTCCCTTTGCTAATTAGTCTTGTTACCAGTGAAAACTAACCTCGTACTACAGCAAAATAAGCTTGATTACTACAGATTGATTGAAAAGAACCCTTAAAAGCTGGGCAGCTGCAGAACATAACCCAACTTCTCACCTGCTGTGTTGTGTTCATGGCACCCTGCCTGGAGGTAAGCTCTGCGGGGATTGGTAGGCTCCATGCCTCCTCAATACTAGGAAGTAATTTAGTTTTATTCTGTAGACTACCTTGTGGAAGGTTACACAACTGAGCCTAGGAAAAATTATGTAAAAAGTAAATTTAACACAAGCCTAATTTAGTAAGATCAAGTCCATGAAATCTTGCTAAATTCTGTACTCTTACTGTGTCTTAGAAAGAATAAGTTTTAATCTGGGGTTTCAGAGAGGTGCTAAGGATAAAGAGGGTAACCAGAATATAAACCTTTGTGAGAATCAGAACAATGCTGAGCTCTAATTTCAGAGGTTTCATTAATACTTTGATTCTGAAACTTCAAACAAGAGCAAAAGATAGTGTGTGTATTCTCTCACTAAATGCTATGATAACTTAAATGTAAACAACAAAATATGCATAAATTATAGCAACATATGAAATAAATACCAAGGAATAGAGACCCACTTAAAATGAAAAATCAAATGGAACTGCAAGCTATGATATGCTTAGAATGCATATGAAAACAGATTGTACAATTCATGAAACAATCAAATATCACAACCTCTGTATTTTTATTTTCTTCCTTCTCCTGCCCATATTAAAACACACACACACACACCCTACTCTCAGATTGAAGTTTTTACCTGTAAATACTTTATCCGTGCTGCAAGTGCAGAGGTATTACTACAATTTTTGCTTCTGGTTGCATTTAAGTAGCATTTAATGGCATCCTGAGACTGGTTGCAGGACTCATACAGGGTGCCAAGGTCCATCCAGGCAGCAGCATGGCCATGGTCCAACTGTACAGCACAGATATAGGCCTGTAATGCATCCATAGGCTGATTCTGCTGCTGGTACAAGACACTGAAGAATAAGATTAATGAAATAATCAATTCCAGACGACATATTCAGCTCTTCTATGTGCCTTAATATACCAACTGGACATATTTTAACTCAGACTCTAACAGAAACAACCTCACACAGAAACGTGGCTGTAAAACCTCCATTTGGTAGAACAAAATACAAGGAAACCTGTTGACAATTTTTAAATGGGAGGTTCTATAACTACAATGCTTAGTTAACTGTGTTCACTGTGATTTCTATCAAAGCTAGAAAATATCTTTAACTGTATATACCATTGTAAATCCAAAGCAAAAAAATTAAAAATATGGATTAATTTTATTAAGAATATTTATATTTTAAAGCAACAATGAGTATGAAGTCATCTTGCTCAATTACATATTGCTTTTCATATAACCTCTTACCCTATTGAACACCATGTGTCTGCACTTGCTTCTGATTTATCAATAGACTGCCTATAGGATATAAAGGCATCCTGAACTTTCCCAATACTCGAATAACACCTGACAAAAGAGGAAACACCAATTAATTAAAAACTAATTATGAGAATATCTGCGAAAAGTTCACCTTTCATATTACAGAGTTAACAAAAAGCTATATTTGGAAAACCATGTGCTGTACTGATTGAAGCATATAACTTATATACAGTGGAACCCCGACTGCAAGCGACGAGGCGCTTGGGGAGGGGGGGAACAGCGGCGAGGAGTGGTCCCTCCGCACCCTCTGCCTGCCTGTGCTGATGAAGGGAGTAAGTGGGTGTGGGGCTGGATGCGGGCATCTGCCCAGCAAAGGGTACCACACAACTCCTGTCTGCACAGGTGTGCAGACAGTGCCAGCACGGCAGGCGGGAGTACAAGCCCGGCCAGGGAGGGTGAGGTGGATGGGCAGCTGGCCCTTTGGGGCCACAGGCTCTGGATGTGTGAGGGATAGTGGCCCTGGCCACCCCCTGGGGCACCGAGGTGGGGACCACGGGCCATGGGAACGGCTTCTCAGCTCGCTTTTCCAAGCCATCTCACTGGAGGCTCCGCTGACAAGAAAGGGAATGAGCTTCTCCTGCAACCACTCATCCGAGGCATGCTGCCCAAGGAGTGCACGGGGGGGGGGAGAGGTGCGGTTCGGGAGAAGGGGAATCCCAGTCCCACAAGGATGAGCACGCCTCCCCCTCCCCACTCCATCCTTCCAAGTGGGAACTGCTGGCTCCGGATCCAATGCCACTGCACCAGCTTCCCGCAGCTGACAGGGACTTTTGGGTGACTCCGCACGCATGCATGTACACACACATATACCTCCAGGGTCCAGAGCCAGCGGGTCACCTGATCACAGAGCGCTCACCAACGAAGCCAGCCGCCCACCTCCTCTGCCTGCCAGGAGCACGCCAGGAACGTTTGGTGGGCAAAAGGAACCTGCGGGCTGTTCCAAGTTGGATAGCCCTGCACTACTGTATACAGCTTCAAAAGAGTGAAGAGGCTAATAGAGGCCAGCACAACCTCTGAGTTACTTAACCAAAACATAACTCCTTAATCACATTCTGTGGTTTGAAAACTGTCTGACATCGTTTTTTATTTTTGTTGTTTTCAGCAGACAGCAAAACTAAGAGCCTACAAAACTGTGGATGTGTGACTTGGTGGGGATGGTAGGGAATGGCCGACCTGGTCTAAATCACAGACTTGGAAAATGTATGCTATTTCTTAAGTGTTATATCACCCACTTTTACCTTCCAAGGAAATACCAGGACTGGCCAGAGTTGGGATCTGCCTCTAGAGACTTCTGGAGACATTGAATAGCATAGTTTTCCTTGGTGGCTTTATCTCCTAACTGTTCCACGGTGTGATGCATCCAACCTTAAGAAAATAAAAACAAACACATGCATGTGTGAATTTGCATGAGGGATACATCCTGCTTTTAAGGGAACAGGTTGCTTCTCTTTTTCCCTTGGATCCTTTCCAAGGAGAAAAGTGGGATGGGCAAATAAATAAATAAATAAATAAATAAATAAATAAATAAATAAATAAATAAATAAATAAATAAATAAATGCTTACTCCATTTCTACAACTCCTACTTTATATAAAGCAATTTTCTTACTGGGATAACATTGTGCTTATGAAAACAAAACAAACGTTAAAGCCACATTCAATTATGAAGCGAATGCACCAAGAAACTGTAACTATATCATTCTAATTAGGAAAGAAAACCACACACTGTTTAATCACCAACATACAAAGACCAAAATCTTGTTGCTTAAAGTAGTAAGTCACAAACAGAGTATACAGTATCCACTGACTAATGAGGATTTTGGTGAATAAATTTCTCTGTAATTTTTACTGATTCAATGGTCTTACTCTAATTGTGACAGTATGTTGAGCAAAAGGGTCTCAGTCAATGGTTAAAATTTGTTAATAGCAAAGGATGAACCTGGAAGGAACTATACCAAATCAATTAGAACAAAAGCCCTCTCAGCCTAGTACCCCACTTTCCAAAGATTAGTATATAAATACTGTGATATCTTGCTATTTACGCTTGGCTTTCTACAGTGTAGAAGCCTGTAGCATTAGCAACGTAATGAAATGTATGGCTCTCTTGCTATTTCTATTTTCTATGAATCCAAATAATACTGGGTTACTTTCCCCTTCACAATTATCTGGCTTTAAAATTAAGGCGCCTATAATTTTTAGAAAGGTGCTTCTTTGACTTCTATCTTGAATAGCTCCTTATTCAGTTTCTAATATAAGTGCCTAATATACAGAAAATTGCCTGCTTTCTATGACTTACATCTTAAAAGTACTCTCTATAGCTGGATTGTTTTAAATACGTAATTTGGTATGAGTTACATATTTTCACATTTTTCCTTGTTAGCCTCAAAAATGACCTAATTAAAAATGATCGTAATTTGAAGGAATCCTGAAGTAACCAATGATATGATCCCAAAAGAACTTGTTGAAAGTCTACTTGAGCCTTCCACTTAGGAAAAGGCATTTTGCAAACAATGGTCAAGTAGAACATTGTTGCAGAAGATAATGAACTGGGTGAATTGGGGCAATCTTTAACCATTATTAAGGCTGTCAAACATCAGCCTTGAATATCGTGCTATCCCAAGAGAAATATACTATAATGCTTTCTTTTAAATCCCTTTTTCTGTGTCTGAATCATATTATTCATGGGTTGCCATCTATAGTCTAGTCTAGGGGCTAAAGTGCACCTAGACTACAATTTCCAGAAAACACTGCAGCCACTTCTATTTTGTATATTAATAACTGGAATTAGAGACTTGAGACAGGCATGGAGCCTCCAAGGCAGGCCCTGCTTCCCTGCTCTAAGTGAGCGAAATATGTATGCCTGTTGGTATGGCATGTGGGCTAGAATGCTCAGAATTTTGCCTGGGGAATTCCTCGAACTTTCTGCATTTCTGAAGTAATAAATTAAAATAAAAATCCTAATCACACATGTCTAGTTTTCATAGCAAAGAGGCTGGCATAACGATGGTTGCTTCTCAATAGCTCCTATTTGTTTGTATTATTGTGAGGCTTCTGAATATATTCTAGAAGCAAATCAGTTTCAAATTTACTAGCATCAGACATTTAAGTTATAAAAAAATAATGTGAATTGAATGAATAAAACCAAAAACATTTCCTCTGATTATGCTTGCACTCTGTACTCCAGTGACAGATTATGGAACACATAAAATAAACCTTTAATAGAAAATTTCATTTTTAGTCTGTGTCATTGAATGTTACCATGTCCTGCCAACCTCAGTATCTGCAAAAGGAATTTTTCCCTTCCCAACACCCCATTAGTTCACATACCTAACTGCTGTAACACGGTGGCTTTCACTTGAGCAGGAAGATTTTCAGTCTGCAACAGTTGTTCATATTCTTTCTTTGCCAAATGGTATTTTCTCTTAAAAAGAGCAATACATAGATATGTATGAGTGTATGTATATATAGAGAGGGAGGTTGAATTATTCCCAATGAAACCTGATAGCAATCATCTTTCAATTGCACTTAACAAAGCAAAAGAAAAGAGACACTATACGTCCAATGTAAACTTCACAGGAGTTTTCAAAAATCAAAACAAAACATATAAAACAACTAACTGGCCTCCAGCCTTTGAATAAGATACAAATTTGATAACTATAGGAATTACGCAGCAAAGATAGGTGGCCACAATTTGAATCCTGTTGCCAGCATTATATCCAGAAATAGGATAGGGGAGTCAAAAAAAGCAACATTTCTTTCAACCATCATATCTGCTGCTTAAAAAAGAGGCAGGGGACATATGGTCATCTAGTTGTCACTGGTCTGCATCATTCATCATGTCTCGCTATTCTAACAACAGGTAACTGAACCTTCAGCCCATTAACATCTGGAGAACCACATTATTCCTCCCAGCTCTAAAGGAATACAGTTTGACAATGGTCATTTTTACAATCATATTTTTTGCAATACTTTATTACTTTATTTATTAAAGAGTCTCATGGTGCAGTGGTTAAAATCAAAATGAAACACCATTTTCAGGTTGAAAAGTACTTCTTGGTGACAGTAATGTAGGAAATTCTGTATTTCTTATATGCACATAAGTTACGTACCCACATTTGATTAAGAGAATTTTTATTTTACAAGCATATTTTCTGCAATACTTTATTACTTTATTTATTAAGGAGCCTCGTGGCGCAGTGGTTAAATGCTTGTACTGCAGCAAAACTGTGCTCATGACCTGAGGTTCAATCCCAGGTAACAGGCTCAAGGTTAACTCAGCTTTCCATCCTTGCGAGTTTGGTAAAATGAGTACCCAGTTTGCTGTGGTGTGTGCAATGTGTAGCCTGCATACTGTAATTAAACTGTAAACTGCCCAGAGATTACTTGAAGTGGTATGGGGCGGTATACAACCAGAACACTTTGCAGAACACTATCTGCTGCTGCTTTGCTGCACTCGCTGATTAAAGCTTCTTAGAATTATATTCAGACAATCAGAATTAATAGATTAGGATGACATTGCCACAAACAATTTTTCCTATCTTTTGGTGTTACTGGAGGCTCAGAGTGTGCTCAATGCTTACTGACTATATGAAACATTCCATATCATATCAATAATCCCTAAAATCCCTTCATTCACAATGCTGACAAATATTTTTGTGAAGCTGCACATTCCACTAGCTGTCTGGAAGTTGAGTCATGGCTACTGGACTTCTTTTTTTGAGAGATAGAAACGTTTCGCTGTTCATCCAAACAGCTTCATCGGTCCACTAGCTGAATTCAAACTACTACACAGCACTGTTTCAACATAAAAAGGCTTATTAAACAGAAAATATGTAAACTTACCTGGGTTTCATATAAATGGGCAATGTGAAACCGAACTGTAAAAGTCAGAAAATAAAGGTATTAAAAATAATAAATCCAAATGAAATTGTGCTGTTTATATTATGTGTATATGAGCCTATGAATATGACACGACTTTTGGTGGCAAGCTACCATAAATTAAGAAGTCAGAGTAGGTATTATCTCTTGCATGCCAAGTTGTGTCACAGCATAAGGTGAGAGTAAATTTTTGCCTTTACTTTTGTGTTTGGTGTATATGTTTAGCGCTGCCCTGAAGTTGCACTGGAATGGATGGGGGAAATAGACTGAGAATGAACCCAGATAAGACAGAGATCCTGTGTGTGGGCCCTCCGGGTGTCAGCGGATTGAGAACATCCCTCCTTTGGGGGAGTGACTCTCTCTGCGGGAGGGATGAGGTTCACTCCCTGTTCGTTATACTGGACTGGGCAATTTCCATGGAATTCTAGATGGTGTCTGTGGTTTGGGACACCTTTCACCACCATAATCAGAGAGCCCGCCCATGTCCCTTCTTACATACTAGGGGTCTCACCACCTTGGTCCATGCACTGGTAGTCTCAAGAATTGACAACTGTAAAGGTCTCTACAAGGGCTACCTTAGAGGCTGGTGTGGATGCTTCAGCAGGTCCAGAACATGGCGCCAGATTCGTTTCAGGGGTTGAGGTGGAATGATCATATCTCCCTCACTGTGGTTACACTGCACTGGCTACCCCTACACTTCTGTGCCAGGTTCAAGGTTATGACTTTATGTATAAAGCCCTAAATGGATTGGGACCTTGTTACTTGACAGAGTGCCTTTGTCCACCAAATTCTGCCTAAAGTATACATTCATCCCAAACCAGGCATCTAAGAATGGTAACTCCAAGGGAGGTGCGAAGGAGAAAGACTAGGTAATGTGCCTTCTAAGTTCCCCAAATCTTTGGAATGACCTGCCCAAGATCCAACTTTCCTCCTCTTTGGACTCTTTTAAAAAGCAACTAAAACATAACTTTTTGACAGGCTTTTCCTGACCAACTTGGACTTTAAACCTCTGACCAATTAAACTACTTCTTGAATGAATGAATGAATGAATGAATGAATGAATGAATGAATGAATGAATGAATGAATGAAGTCTTGTTTTACTGGGAAAACCAAACAAGTTTGCTACTTGATTTCCCACGGCTTTGCAGAAGTCTGATGGAAAATATTTTGACTGGACTTCACTGGTATTATGCTCTGTTCTACATTTCTCTGCAAGTCTAATCTTCCTGAAATGAAGCAGTAAATGGTCTTAATTTGACTTAATGTATTTTTGAATTGCCCTGTGTCATAGATATTCCCTATTTCTGTTGTTGATGGGAAAGCTTATGAAAATTGTAGATTACTTCTTTTAACCCACATTTTTTATATATAAAAAGTACTTTTCAGTTTGTGTCCCCATTCTCCACCCACACTCCTGAAAAAGATTCATTTGATTTCACTCTACAGTGAGGGAGCGGGTGGGCGGGCAAGTGGGCGGGTGAGTGAGCAGGTGGGCAAGCGGATGGGTAGGTGGGTGAGCAAACGGGCGGGGGCAGAAACCAGGAAGTAAAAAAATAACAAAAACGGGGCTTGGCCGATGCCCTTTCCCCCTCTCCACCCACACTCTACTCCTCCCAGCTCAAGGCAGCACATTTTAAATGGATCTTCGCCCAGCCCGCAAGACTTCAAAGGCAAAGGCAAGCAGTTTGCTGGAAAACATTTCTGAGGCCTCCAACAGGCTTCCTGGGCTGTTGGAGGCCCCAGTAGTAGTTTTGGACAAACCAGAAGACGCTTCTGAAAACCGCAAGTGACTTATAGTTCACTAGAAACCATTTCTGGGGCCTCTAGCTGGTCCAGGAAGCCTGGTGGAGGCCCATTTGGGGCAGTGCCAGGCCTGGGATAAGTGCAGGAGGCCCCAGACAAGCTCCTCAGTCCCGACCCAACCCAGCATCTGCATATTGCAGATTTTCCTTTATCGCAGGCTGGGTCCCTAACCCCCCCACACCTAAACAGGGGATTACTTTATGAACATCTCATTTCTGATCTTCTGCCTTTTTCCTTCTCTCACATCTTTGCAAAATTCCAAAATCCTGTGTTTCTTTCATTGTTCATCTCCGTTCTCAAATAGGCTAATTTTCTTTCATTATCACATTATTATCCATCCTTCCATACAAGGAGCTCAATGTGGAATACATTGTTTCCCCTGTAATTTCCAGGGAAATATGTCAGAGGTCCACTCGGGGTAGCACCAGGCCTGGGGTAAGTGCAGGGGGCCTCAAACAGACCCACACAACTTGCCCCATGAGCCCTTGCTTTCATATACTGTGGTCCCACGATATAATGGGACCGCATTATATGAACCACAAAATGGTGGGGGACAGCTGTAGTTAAGAAGGCATAGATTATCAGATCACTATATCAGAAGCCTTATGACATAATAAAGAGAAAATGAAAGAATTGGATGGCAAGAAGTATCACACTATGGGATGGGCATGAGAGACATAGGGGGCAGTCAAAAATAAAATCCAAGCCAAGATAGCTATGACTGTTTAACAGAATAAAAAGTGATGTTCTACAAAACTCATAAAACCCATATTGCAATATAAAATCCCCAAATATGAGAAACTGGGAAATCTGAATGGACACATTTAAAAAGAATATGTTATGGTTAAGTATCCAAGGAACCTTATTATTTTAATATGACAAAGATTGTTTAAAACTATATAGCATTCTCTATTTTCACATCACTTCTGAAAAGTTTCAAACTCTACGATAGTGAGTTTGGAATGTAGTGGCAGTGATAATGAAAACTAAATCCAATTTTAGTTCATATCAAAAGCATGATCATCTGAGGGTTCCCCCCCCCCCCCCGAAATCTCTATGTTGCTTTGTGATATGGCATGTATAAATCTACTGTTCAATAATTAAAAAGCAAAAGTCCTACTGCACATTTGTGAAGTAGAACAGTACATCACACTAATAGGGAAGTATATAAACAAAATAAAATAAATATCTCTGAAATGCATCCCATATAAAAAGTAATATTCAAAGTAACAGTTCTCAGTGAAATCACTGATTGGTATTATCATTAGATGACCCTGAAAAACAGCACGCCTAGACGAATTAAATAGTAATTATACTTGTTTAGGGAAAATACCAAATTTCACGCTCTTCATAACAGATTTGCATTCAGAATACATGTTTGAAACATGTGCTGGTCCTACTTTTTAAGAGGACATTAATTAACATATACTATTAGATGTACTACTCATCATCCTAATGCTACTGTACTAGATTCTGGGAGAAGTAACACTCCTTATCTAGACTAACTACAGAGCAGAAGAGAGGGGAGTAGTGGAATGAATCTAATTGTGATGATATAGTAACATAAAGCAGATACTATATAAAGAATAACTTTGTTGTAATATCTGCAGCACTTACTTTCAGCATTGGACAAAGTGCAAGGATTGCAGTCAACCAAAGCTAATTGAAAATGCTGGAAAAGAACCACAGAAATGAATGTTTATTTACGTAAAATAATGCATCATTTGGCAAATACAGTAAGATAATTGTAACTATAATAACATTCTATAGCAGTGATGACGAACCTTTTAGAGACCAAGTGCCCAAACTGCGATTCAAAATCCACTAATTTTCCGTGAAGTGCCAATACAGCAATTTAACCTGAGTACAGGTGGCTGTGAAAGGGCGATGTCGTGTGCCCACAGAAAGGCCCACAAGGGCCACCTTTGACACATGTGCCATAGGTTCGCCAACACTGTTCTATAGGTTCAGAAGAAGAAAATACTTTGAATATAAGGTAAAGCATCTGTAATATGACTGATTATGTTTAATAGAAGCAATCTTCATAAAAAACAATTAAATACAAATGTGGAGAAATACAATCAGATAGTAAAAAGGCCTGTCGTTAACAATTTTAGCTTGCTATACCATTAACAGCTGGATTAAGAAAACACAAAAATACATGCAAAATAAATGAAGAATTATAAAAAGATACACATGTTGCACAGAAACTGGTACACTTGATTCTCCATTTCAAAAAATTTTATTTATAGTTCATGTTTAAGAGACTAACGAGATCTTCAGTGGATTGAAGAATGAAGTTTCTGACTATAGGAAATCACTTTTCTGAATGAAAAAGTTTGCTTAGTTATTCACCATAAGTACTGAGTTTCATGTTTCAGTCTACAAGGTAGAATCATAGAATCATAGAGTTGGAAGAGACCTCAAGGGCCATCTAGTAGTCCAATCCCCTGCCATGCAGGAACCCCATCACAATATTTCCGACAGATGGCCATTAAACCTCTGCTTAAAAACCTACAAAGGAGACTCCACCACCCTCCATGGCAGCATATGCCACTGCCTAACAGATCTAACTGTCATGAAGTTCTTCCTAATGTTCAAATGGAATCTCTTTCCCTGTAGTTTGAAACCATTGCCCCGAGTCCTAGTCTCTGAAGCCATGGAAAACAAACCTGTTCCCTCTTCAATATGACATCCTTTCAAATATTTCAACATGGCTATCATATCCCCTCTCAGTCTTCTTTTAGAGAGGCTAAACATTCCCAGTTCCCTAAGCCGTTCCTCCTAAGACATTTCCTCCAGACCCTCAACCATCCTGTTCGCCCTCCTCTGCACCCGCTCGAGGGTGTCAACATCCTTTTTAAATTGAGGTGCACAGAACTGGACACAGTACTCCAGGTGGGGTCTGACCAGAGCAGAATAGAGTGGTACTATCACTTCCCTTGATCTAAACACTATGGTTCTGTTGATGCAACAAAGAATCGCATTGGCTTTCCTGGCTGCCGCATCACGCTGCTGACTCATGTTCTATTTGTGGTCCACCAAGACTCCCAGATCCCTTTCACAGGTAATATTTTCCAGCCAAGTATCTCCCATCCTATATCTGTGCAATTCATTCTTTTTACCTAGACCTAGCACCCTACATTTCCCTCTGTTGAAATCCATTCCGTTACCTTTGGCCCAGCACTCTAATTTTTCAAGGTCCTTTTGGATTTTCATCCTATCTTCTAGGGAATTAGCAACCCCTCTCAATTTGGTATCATCTGCAAATTTAATTAGCGTACTCTCTATTCCTTCCTCCAAGTCATTAATAAAGATATTGAACAGCACTGGACCCAGAACAGAACCCTGGGGCACCCCACTGGTCACGTCTCTGCAAGCTGAAGAAAGCACATTTATGTTCACCCTTTGGCTGCGATCAGTGAACCAATTACAAATCCACCTAACAGTAGCACTATCTATCCCACTTTCTACTAACTTATTAGCAACAATACCATGGGAACCTTATTGAAGGCCTTACTAAAGTCCAGATAAGCAACATCCACAGCATTCCCCTTATCCACCAGGCCTGTAATTCTATCAAAGAAAGAGATCAAATTAGTCTGGCATGACTTGTTTTTAAGAAACCCGTGTTGACTTCTTGTAATGACAGCATTGCTTGTTAATTAATTACAGATGCCTATTTAATAATCTACTCTAGGATCTTTCCAGGAATTGGAGTCAAGCTGACTGGGCGGTAATTATTTGGGTCCTCTCCCCCCCTTTTTTTTGAAGATGGGGACATTAGCCCTCCTCCAATCGATGGGGACTTCCCCTGTTCTCCAGGACTTCTAAAAGATTATTGCCAATGGTTCTGAAATTACTTCTGCCACCTCTTTTAATATCCTTGGGTGTAATTCATCTGGCCCAGGAGACTTACATTCATTTAATGTTTCCAGGTGTTCCTGTACTAGCTCTCTACCTATTCTATGTTGCAATTTCCATCCTATCTCATCTACTCTTTGTCCCAGCAGATCTCTTTCTTCCTTTTTGGAGAAAACTGAGGCAAAGAAGGTGTTGAGTAGTTCTGCCTTTTCCTTGTCTCCTGATAGTAACTGGTTATCATTGCCACACAGAGAGCCTATTATTTCCTTAGTTTTCCTTTTGCTGCAGACATAACTAAAGAAACCCTTTTTCTATCTTTAATCACTCTGGCAAGTCTAACTAAGTTAATTTTGCGCTTTAGCTTTTTTTTACCACCCCCCTGCATATATTAGCTGTTTGCTTATATTCCTCTGGTGCACTTTCCATTTCTTGTACTTGGTTCAGTACAAGAAAGATTAAAGAAACAGTTCCACAGCAGCCAATATATCTTTTGAAAATCTTATATGAGATTGCATTGCCAAATTTGATAATGCACAGACAAATTCATTTCTTATTAACTACTTCTCTTCTAAATAATCAAGCATATAATCAGGCTGCCTGGGACGACTTCTTAGAAAACGCATGATATTCTAATCTAAGAATGCATAAAACTAACCTATGTGAATTAACTGCTGCTTTCTAAAACTAAAGAATTATAAAGGTTGCAAAACACTTAATAATTTGTAAGCCTTAAGGCTACTGATATACCTACGGATTTTTCAATACTCTAATATACAGAACACTGAAGGGAGGGACTACATAATAGGAAGCACATAAGTCTTTGTTTGGAGGCCTAATAAAATAAAAATGTAGCTTTATAGGACACAAGAATTACAGACTCAGTTTACCAGTACTTAATAACTCAATAGGAATAGAATAAAATGCCGAAAACGCCACCACATATCCGCCACAATTAAGGAATGTTTTATAAAATCACCTCACATAAATAAGCAATGTTCAGTTGAAATGCTCAGCATCAAATTACAGATGCTCTAATGAGCTTCAAAACATTTAGAAATATTGAAAACATTTATATTATTCAGTCTTATCACAATATAATTTTGTTGCATTCGATTCAAAATCTCTGAATATTAAAGAAATATAAAAGGTTACATTTTGTCTGGAAAACAGAGCATAGCACATTTTAAATGTGACAATTTTGAATGTACCGACAGATAATCCAGTAATAAAAAGATACCGAAAATTATAAAACCAGACACACGTACAAACCTATTCATCCAGAACAATCTTGCACATCTGGCTACAATCACAGAAATTCTTTCCAAGGTATTCCATTGTGGAAAAACATAAAGCAGCCACATAGAACAACAAAGCTTCTTTGTCAAAAGATAGTTTAACTACCTTCAGCTCTATAAACTACAAATGCATCAAATAAAATATCCAGTTACAAATCTCCGCAGCAAACTGAAGCTGGTAAACATCTGCATCTCGAACAAATATTGCAGCACTGAAGCTGGTTGCTGCTGCGTGAAGTAGTTATTATGCAGGAGAGGCCACTGCAGTTCAGAGACAACATGCAATACCTCAAGGCAGACATCCATCTACTGATATTCAAATCATGAATAAGAGGATTTTACCTACAAGAAGCTAATCTGAATATTTAAAAGCAGTGACATCTTTTTAGGCACAGCAACTCAAGCCAATGGCAGTGTATGGCTTGACAGGAATTAGGAATAAACAATAATCAAGAGAATTTTCTCCTTCAGAGTTCTTAACTGCTGCTGTGAATGCACTAACTGTCACTGATGTGACCTCTGTATTGAATTAAAAGTGCTCTGCTTGGGTATCTGCAAAGCTATAAAGTGCAGGATGTAAGCTATAGAAACTGTATCATACATAACATCCCATTCTAATTTATTTCAGTATGGTTCAAAACTACAAGCACCACCAGTACATAAAAGTACTTAATTGTAGAAAGTGAGGACATATTTGAAAATTATCAGAAATCATATTTAGATATGCATAAACTATTTTGATATTTTATATTTTTCATTCCTGAACAGAAACTGATACGAAATTCTGATTGACAGTTTAAGAAGCATTATAACTGTACCCATTATTAAAAACATGACATGAACTTGCAACAACAGAAAGGCCATATCCCGGATGAGAACAACTTTTAGATACAGCTTTCCTAACTGACTGACTTATGTGTGATGCCTGATCCCAAAAAATATCTTTTGTTCAGAAGACCAAGACAAAGAAACTATTGCTTAACCAAAGTTTGGCAAACAGACAAAGCTCCATCTGACTGGCATATTAAGAGTAAGGGTGGGAGGAAATGCAACATATGCTGCTAAATCAACTGAGTTTGTTCTCCTGAGTCCTTCCAAGCCTGGAATGCATTTTTAAAGAAAGAAGGCTTATAAGGTTGAAGGTGTCTCTTTCACCTTACACTGCATAATCAAAACAGATCCTGAGCGATGGATCTCAGTGTAAAAGACAACTGCTATATGATGACTGTTGTCTGGAAACATAGGTCGAATGGGTGCTACGTAGTCCACAAAAATCTGCTGATAGGTCTCCATACTAGCCTAGCAGTCATCAGTCCATAGGGACAGCATATTCTATGTTGCAATATGGGAGCAGATTTTCCTGCCTGTGGAGTCTGTTTTCTGACTAACCTGTCAGGTAGGCTAATTTTGCTTTGAGCTGTCTCCACAGTGATTGAGAGGTGTTTAAAGAGGACTGCATAATCCGTGTCCCCAATTTGGTAAAAGTTATAAATGTTCTTCAACATAAAGATGATGAAGAGCCAATACTGCAGAGCAACATAGAGGACTAATGGCAGGACCAGGATGATTATGGGAAATTGTGCCTTTCATTGGAACAATCCAATGATATGCACAGGATTGTCATTCTGTCAACAGGTGAGGTGGGTCCTAGTCACTCACAAATGCATTTGGCAATCGGGTTGATGGATGCAGCAATAATACAGAGCAGAATGAGGCCTAGTCCTGTCCCCTATCATCTGATGATGAGGAAGGCAGAGAGATTGGAAGGGTAGGTATCTTGGGGTCAGGAGAGACTTGAGATCAATTATTCATGTCAAAGCTGTGTTCAATGACTTTACTTAAACGTGAGGGGCCAACTGGTACATGTCACAGTATCAAAGGCTGGATCCGCTGGGAGGTTGTTATCGAGGCAGGAGGTTGGAATTTGCATTTGGGAAAATGTCACAAAGTAGACACCTCCCTGTTGGGTGGATATGATTTAAATTTTAATAATTAGGGGGTACTGACTATTTAGATGAAAAGATGGATGTTTTATATTTAAATTGTGATTTAAATTAATTTGATTTTCATAACTCATTGATTTTTATCCACCCTGGCTCCCTGTATCTGACAGTCAAGTTATGACTGGGGGGGTGGGCGATTGTGGTAATATAGAATATATGCACTGGACTACGTATACCAGCGATAAGGGTCTTTGTATTGAAATCTATCAAGTGGACCGTGATATGAAAATGACAGCCTGAAATATAAAAATGGTGGGAATCATAGACAGTGTCAGTAGTGAGAAGACACCAACCGATATCAGGACTGAAGTCTTTGAAGAGAAGAACAAGCTGCACTCCAACATGGCAAACAGGATCTGTACTGATAGGACAAAAGGATACAAATGGGAGGAGTAAATCAACCACAAGAAGCTGGTAGGTACAAGCATGGAGAGAAATCTGACCAGAGATGGGCCAGGCAGCCTCAATGGAACGAGTAATGATTGATTTGAGATTAAGATGGAAGTTGACACAGATTTCAAGAATGAAAAGAGAGTGAGCTGTTGGTGACCAGGACTGAGCCCAGGAGTTAAGTAAAGACTCAAAGAACTTGTCTCCAGAGTAGGAACCGATAAGCTGAACCTCTGGGACCATACCTATATTAAGAACCTCTCACTGCACCTGCTCTGCAGCAAGCATATGTGGAGTAAGAAAAACTGTAACCCAATATTGAGTGGAGGGCGGTTCTGATACCATGCTGGGTCCCATGAGTACTGTTAGAAAGGAATTTGGAATAAATTAAAGGCTATTGTCAATGTGGCTTCAAATTAAAATGTCAAGTGGGAGAACCAGGTCGCAGCCAAGTAAATAGTCTGAAAGCCAAATAGCCAAACCAAAGTGGAGTCAAGAGAATGGCTGCAGGACAAAAGAAGGTCAAGTCCAGAAGTGAGTAGCTATGGCTTTGAAA
Organism: Phrynocephalus versicolor; assembly: GCA_023846285.1. NCBI lineage: Eukaryota > Metazoa > Chordata > Lepidosauria > Squamata > Agamidae > Phrynocephalus > Phrynocephalus versicolor. The sequence goes on along the minus strand of JAHTLZ010003399.1, from coordinate 10,844,531 downwards.
TTTGTTTCAAGATACTGCTGACTATGCAGTGGATTAAAACAAACTGACGGGAAGATATACTTATCCCTGCAGGCAGATGGACAGTGTTCCTGCCAAAACACCTTCACTTGAAGTCCAGAAGATTCCAAGATAAGATGAACATGAGAAGGCCTAACCCATATGTGAGATGCAGAGAGACCATGATGAAAGAAGAACTCAAAATGTTTAAGAGAAACCACAGTGTATGTGTATAGTTATCTAAATGAGACTGCAAAGATAATTTCTTGGATGTTTTCTGCTAGGAGCAAGTATGATTGTATCAGAAAAATCTAGATAAAAATAGATTTTACTACTCTTCATGAAATAACTTGTGCCTTCTCAGTTATTACATAGCTGGGGTAATTCAATGTGTTTTATGTTGAGATATTGTGCACAAACTCTCTCAGTTTCACAGAAATCAAAAGCAAAGCTGAAGGATCACATTTATTTCAATGTAAACCCTCCAGAAAAGAAGAAAAAAGTCACTTATTTATATCCACCTCCTGATGTCACCCTATGGGAGCAAGCAAAAACTGAAGAGTATGATAATGCTGAGGCAAACAGAAACATTCTACAGTAGCACAATGAAAAATATGTACAATCTGAAACTGGACGCAACCATGGTTACACATGCAAACTCTTACCTTAAAACTAGATTCAAAATCTGTATTCACTTTGAACATAAGCCCAAGTCGTAAATGAATTTCCTTGGCGCGGCAAAAGCTGGGATCAACATAAAGCACCTCTCGAAATGCTTTAATTGCCCTGTGAGGAGAGGGGAACACATACTGAACTTTTCAAATTATAATATTTTAAATGAAACATTTGTCATGAGCAACATAAAGTTCCTGAAAATGTTTTTTTTTCACAGCACTTCGAAAAATAAGCACAATGGATTCTGACCACCCACACAATATGCAGTCTTAATATATATGTTCTTTCTAGATGCTTGGTAATAGAGATGGGCACGAAATGGAAAAATTGTGTTCCGTTTCCGTTCTGTTTGTGGCCCATCTCCCTCCGTTTCCGTTTCCTACGGTTTTTAAAAAAAATTCATTTCCGTTTTTCTTTTTTCGGAAACGGGGGTCTTACTTCACCGCGCCGGATGACAGCGCCCTGTCATCCGGCATGGGAAAGATCCCTCTCTCCGCCCTCCGCCTCGATGCATGGCAGCCCGCCGGGCTGTCATTTCCGGGGCGGAGATCGCTGGACAGGGGGCTCCGATCCGGCCTCCGCGTGCGGAGACCGGATTGCAGGCCCCTCCCACCACCCGCCCCCCCGAGAATGACAGCCCGCTGGACTGTCATTTCTGGGGCGGAGAGCTGGACACGGGCCTCCGATCCGGCCTCTACGCGCAGAGAACGGATCCCAGCCCCCTCTTTCCGCCCTCCGCCTTAATGCATGGCAGCCCGCCGGGCTGTCATTTCTGGGGCGGAGAGCTGGACACGGGCCTCTGATCCGGCCTCCGTGAGTGTAGACCGGATTGCAGACCCCTCCCACCGCCCACCACCATGCATCTCCGGAGGGCAGAGAGGGGGGCCTGCAATCCAGTCTCCGTGCGCGGAGGCCGGATCGGAGCCCCGTGTCCAGCCCTCTCCTCCCTGGACCAGGAAGCCGGAAGCCGGAAAACTGGACCAGGCAGGAAGGCCAGCAGCACCAGCAGGTAGGAGGACTCATTCTCATCACGCGGCCAGGCCAGTAACGGAAATGAACAGAACGAAGAAAATTTTCTTGGTTCTGTTCGGTTCAAGCCTGGCCCGTCCAACTGGTCGTTAGTTGTACCGTTACGTAACGGTAACGGAGAACGGAAATGAAAAAATTGTTGTTTCGTGCCGATCTCTACTTGGTAATAAAGCAGAGAATACTCAAACTGTGATCCAGATAACTTAGCAATAGAACATTTAATCAGTTCTTTGATTCCAACAATAATTTTAAAAATTCATTTGTAGCATTATTCTACTTCTTGAATTTTTTTCTATCTCAGAACAATAATCTGTTGAATTTACTATTAATGCCCTAAGCACATTTGATCTTGCCTGATTTTGGAAGCTAGGCAGGGGCGGCCCTGGTTAGTACTTGGAAGGGCGACCACCAGGGAATACCAGGTGCTGTAGGCGCCTAGAGTAGGAACTGGCAAACCACTCTAGTATTCCTTCCAAGAAAACGCCATGGACAGGGGGTCACGAAGAGTCAGTCATGACTGTTAACAACATACACAACAACACAACAACAATAGCAGCAAATCAATTATGGGTGCATCATGAAAAGGCAAGATTCTCTGGAAAAGGCTATTGAAGGCTGCAGGAAAACAGGAATACCAAATACAGGATGGACTGACTCTCTAAAGCTGGGGTGGGAAATCTTTGGCCCATCAGATATTTTGGATCACAATATTTTATCATTGGCAATATAGTCTTAAAATTCTGGCAGTTATAGTTCAAAACATATGAAATGCTAAAGATTCCCCAGTGCTGGTGTAAAGGAACTAGAGGTTTGAGTTTACAAGGGATGAACAAGGCTGTTAAGGACCGGAGATTTTGGAGATTACTCATTCACAGGGTCACCATGTCAGAGAGAGCTTGACAGCATGTAATCATAAAAACAAATGAACACAAGACTTAAAAAATCTCTGCCATCAAGAAACAAGATAAAGATTTCAATCAACTTATCAGTTTTAGGGTCAATCCATGTCAAATCAACCAATGAAAAATTCATTTTGGAACTTGATTTCATGGATTTGGTTTATTTTTGGTACATCTGTACATGAGATTTTTTTTAAAAAAATTCAGATTTTTTTGTTCCACCTGTTTCTGAGATATTGCATTTTCAAAATTGCAAAATATATATATATGCCAAAATTCACTAGCCACCATAATGTGGAATGTCATTCAATAGATACCTGTGATAGCTATAGAACTGGGACAGGTATCATTTTAAAGCTTATGAATAGGGATTTCATTTGATATACAAAATGATGTAATTGCACATTTTCAAAAAATATACTTTAAAAAGAATACAAAATTTGAATTTTTGGAAAAACTGAATTTTTTAAAATTTTCAGAAAAAAACACACTTAAAGATACATGTCTTGACATCATGACATCAAGGTTCTATGCATTGGTTGATCTGACATGGAATGATCCTTTACAAAATATAAATGACAGATTTCTTGAAAAAGTGTGCATACAAATTGCAGTTAAAACATATTGGCTGAAATATTTCCCTTTCCCTTTTCTAACTCAGAAAAAACAAGCTTTTTTGTAACTCAAAATTTTCTTATACCCATGGATTCCTATTCGTAAGTTGAATTTTTCATAACTAGGGGTGTTTGTAACTCGAGGTACCGTTGTAATTATGTCAGTAGAAGGCTGGTGTCATCATTTAAAAATACTTCCTACTACTGTCCCATGGCTTCCACAGGTACTATGTAATTCATTTCATTGCAAGGAAGCTGTGGGTGCAAAAGGAGGAAAAGAAAAATCTTTAATCACTGAAAATTGCTGTTAACAGGATAATATTATTGCTGCCAGCAATTTTGGGCAATTAAAGCCTTCTTCCCTTCTGTGGCTCCCAAGTGATAAATAAATTACACAGTGTGTGTGCTGTGAGAGCTATGGGATAGAAGTCAAGTCACTCACCAGCATGTTCTGTTTCTTGGAGAAACAAGGAAAAACCATCATAACCAACAGCAGATTCATAGTATTTTTCTCAAGACAGCAAAATTGTAGATAATAATATGCTCTAAACATGAATGTATTTATTTATTAGATGTATATACAGCCCATTTAGCTACTGGGTTACACATAGCTATATGCCTTCTTCCTTAATCAATATTTCAATTCAGTTCAGAGATAAGCGTAAAGTACATGATCAGCAAAATAAGCAGGACAACATATTAAATTGGGAAGGGGAAGAAGTTTATTTACGGAATAGGAAGTTCTGCCTACATAGAGAATACATGCTGTACAGCAATTTTTCTGCAACATGGAGACAAAACTAGAAAAACCCACTTCTCATTTCCACCAGCAAGACTATAGCTAACGGCTCATACATAATGGGTGTTGGGAAGGGTTGTATAGGTGGGACTTTTACGCAACCTAGGCCATTGTCCACCTAACGAGCCAATTCAGACTACTGTTCACCTAACAAGCTAATTCAGGCCATTGTCCAACTTATGAGCCTATTCAGACATTTCTAAGACACTGTTTCCTTATTTTTCCTCCCAATTTAAATAGAAAGCAGTCATTGCTAAGTCCTCCTTTCCTTCAATTTATGTTTCTAACACATTTCATAATGTTTTATTTCATTAAGCAAATAATTTATATAAGGCAAAGCTGAAAACTAACATTCCAGAAGCTGTTTCATTTTATCTATGTATATCTGTTATATTTTACTATCCCTGCTCAGACATGAAACAGAATAAAATTTTAGCTCATTGTGAACAATGTTAGCGTTCATGTATCTTCCTCCTTTCTGTTGTGGCTGCAAAGAAAGGGCTGCGAGTACCTATTTCTTTAATTCAACTCAAACTGATTAACTGTTATGTCTCATAAGTACATGGTCCAATTAGCTTAACTCTCATACACCACAACTGGACATTTTAGTCTCTCAAAGCCTTAAACTGTTGCAGAATCTACAAGAATTAAAACCTGCAATGACGCTATACTGCTAAATTATTCCATGAACAGCTGTAAACAATGTACTCCAGCTTTACATCACGGGTCGTGTGCATTTCATTACACTGACTTGTTTCAATAAACCACAATTTAAGCCAAAAGTAGATAGCCTGCAGATTTTTATATGCTGTTAGTTTCTAACTCTCAGATGAGAGGATTTCAGCTTAGAGTTTTCAGAAATCACCATCAAGGAAGATAGAGCCACAAGTTCCCTATCCCTGGGGTAAACTAACTAAAATCTAACTAACAGAAACCCACCACAGAGATAATATTAATTTTTTAAAAACCTTCAAAGACGCTTGAAAATGTTGTTTCAGACAAAGTTGAGGAATGGAAGGAACCACACAAGATTCCAGGTCTCACAGTTGGTACTTTGAACCAGGCCAATGAGAAGTTATGTAGACATGAGTGACACAACTTTGGCCCCTGCCTTGGGTCCTAAACGTCAGAATACATTTTTTATCATTCCAAACTCTGGCCTTGATGGTAACTGTAACCCAGAATCTGGAGACTCTATATCTGTCCACTGCCACAGTGAACACTCAAGGACATACTAAACTCATTCTTATTAGCTAACAAACCAAGATGCAAGCAGTTTTAAAGGTTTTTTTTTAAAGCTTTCAATATTTCCCTCTAATTTCATTCACAATATCCATATGGTCAGAATGAAACCATATGAACACAGTGCCCTTACTAATTAAGTAGCAGGGACACTAAAACTCTTCAACAGCATAAATTTGGCATAAATCTCATTTTAAAAAATCACAATATAGAAAAGTGACATTTTATGCCACTTACCACTGAAATGCATTGTAATGGAAGTAGACCAAGCCAAGGCCATACAAAAAGGCAGCATTCTGTAAAATGAGAAGAAACATTTTTTTAGAAACGAACATATAGAGGCAAAGGAACTTGCACTGTCTGTTTCGGAAAGAAATTAGTGCCTACTTTATCAAATGTACTACTACTGTTACTTCGTTAAAAGAAAAGAGAAGACGGGGAGGGGAGGGAATAGATCAGTAACCTTGATTTTTATATTGTACAGCTGTAAAAGTCAAATAGGCAAATTTCATGGCTTATTTACATACCATTTTAATTGTTCAGGTTATTTTGCTTGATTGGCCAACTGGGTGATTCCATATTAAACATTCTAATATAGCCACACTTTATTCAGACACTTGCTAGAGAACATGCCACTTTCTTCAAACTATTGTTGCACAATGTCTTGCTCTTTTTTGAGAGTGTAAAAACTGATTCATTTATTCTTGAAAGAAGGGTATAATACTTTCATAGGCATAATATTTCTTTGTGAGGCCAGTCAACCTCTTCCAAGAAACATGCTTTTGACACATACAGTGATGGTTACACTAGGCAGATGAGTCTGTCACCACAATTTTACCGTTCTGATTAATACCATTCAATCAGCATATTTTTAGTCAAAAACACACATGCTTTTTATCTTTTCAAGATATGGCACTTAGCACATAAACATTATTCCCTCTAATTTTACACCAGTACTGAATGGAAACCCTGCCCAGCACATGCGAAGTTTATTATTTTATTTATTTATTTTAGAGTATTTTTACCCCGCCTTTCTCCTTGGAAAAGGACCGGAACCAAATGAGCAGCAACACTAACTGTGGGTATGTAGCAATACAGTGCTGCCTGGCAGTCCATGCAGCTTGGAAGGGCTTATTGCACATAAGCAATATATTTTCATCCAGTGCTATTTTTCCACAATGTGTTTTGTTTCCTGGAAAGGTTCTCTCTAAGGCATAGGCACACATGCCTTTTCCCCCCCCCCCCTTTTGCACAGGACTTTTTTCCAGCCCCCATGTACCCGTCATGACCATTTTTGCTCTGGCAGTGATAGAACCTGCAGGGCCAGGCAAGGTTCTGAGTTCAGTGATATATGGTGATATAATCAGCAATGTTTATAGGAAACCATGCAGTTAACAGCCAACCAGTATGGTCTCAGTCCTCTCCTTCAGGGGCCCATTGATTTCCATCTTGGAGGTGGGATAAATGCATAAACTGGGCAAGACATGACAGATTGTCCCTGCATAATTCCATTCTGCAGCAGTAGTGCTAGAAAAGTACATCTGAATTTGATGACATGGGCCTCTTTAATGGGAAAAACAGTGAGACTGTCAACATCTTAGTCATTTAAGGGTGATAGCCAAGAGGACTGATGACAGAGTGCAGCAATGACAGTGCAAATAGAGCTCTGCCTGGCACAGACCTTCCTCTACTTAGAATATTTTAACTTATTGAACATATCCAGATAGTCTTGACAATCCCTTCAGGGGAGTAGGATTGTGACCTGGACAGTTTGTTGCCCATATGACCTTCTCCACAAAACATCCTTACTGTCATCTAACTGGCTGCTCTTCCTTTACCGTTCTATTCTAGTATTCTAGTACACCCTGTTCATTTGTGCTGTTTTGCCACCAAGAATTATTTTGTAGAACGAACCATATACAGCAGCAATTCCCAACCTTTTCAGATCCAGGGACTGGTTTTGTCCCTGCATGGGTCTTATTGGGTGTGACGTGCACACAGTTTCATTTTAAGTGTCCACATGTGTCCAAGGCACACATGTGCACAAAAATCCCCCCTCGCACCTCCTTTACAAGCTTAAAAAAAACCCGAACATGATGGGCATGTGTGGGAAGAACCTTGTGGCTCAGTTTATAAGAGGTCATTGGCCAGTTCCTGTCCATGGACTGAGAGTTGGGGACCCCTTGATATACAGGAGTACACAGTAATTCAGCATACTGCTGAATTACTGCAGGAAACACTGCAGCTGAAGAACCAGGGAAACCTGGTGTATAATGCTCTGCTGTGTTAAGGCCACTTGGGTTGCATGAGACAATGGTGAATCCAGGAGCATGCCAAACTGCCCACCTCCTCTTTCGGGGGGGGGGGGGCAGCCTTGTTCAAAACATATGGCATCCCAGATACTTACCGTATATACTCGAGTACAAGTCGACCCGAGTATAAGTCAGGGCCCCTAATTTAAACCCAAAAAACTGGGAAAATATATTGACTTGAGTATAAGTCAAGGGTGGGAAATGCAGCAGGGCCTGGCAACTCCTCCTTTGTGAGCTGGGTGTGTGTGTGATGTTTAAAATGACTTTTAGCCACCAAGGCAAGTGCTTGAGTTGGTGGCCAAAAGTCATTTTAAACATTGTTTTAAAATGACTTTTTAAAAAGTCATTTTAAACATATGGGGGGGGTGTCAGGAGAAGTGGCGCACAATGTTTAAAATGACTTTTAGCCACCGACCCAAACTTGCCTCAGTGGCTAAAAGTACTGACCTGAATATAAGCTGAGGGCCCCCTTTTTCAGCCCAAAATTAGGGCTGAAAAACTAGGCTTATATTCGAGTATATACAGTATATCTGGGATGCACTTGCTCAGTTGCTTAAATATTGTAACTGGGAAGCTGATTGAACATACCCATTGAGAATTGAGAAAAATCTTGCTTCTAACCAACATTCTTAAATTACACTTTAGCTTGCTTCTCTCTTTGGGCCCAGTAAAGCTATAGCCATTCCCATGTTTCACTGCACTTGGGCTTGCCCATTAGTATTTGGAGCCATGTGTTGATGGCATAATTGTGCCAAAAATGAAGGGTTTGTGGAATAGGGTGGGGGTTGTGAATGTGTATTTGTAGCCTCAGATTGTTTTTCAGCAGAGGTTATTTAATACATATCCAGCCTTTCTTCCAAGATCATAAAGTTACTTGATTTCCCAATACAGTACCACTCTTTTATCCTCACAGTAACCCAGTGGTTAGTGAACTGGACTGAGAATAGTGATGTTCGTATCTAAGGGCAGATAATGAATATGAGTATGTCATTTTAAATATTTTTCAAAAATCAGTACTTTGGTTTAAAGAAATGTTGGATAGCTCTGTGGTTTAGGTATTTCACTGTGGAACCCAAGTTTGGGAGTTCGATTGTGCCTCCTAGACAGGGACTAGATTGAGGAGAAGTTCCCTTCTAGTTCTACCATTCTGAGATTAGTACAGTATATTGTATCAAATATTATTATTAGGTAGTGTTAGGTAGTTATGGCAATAATCTTTACAAAAATAGGTTTAAATTGTTTCAGTGCTTAATAAGTACTTCACCCAGTTGGCTGAAGTGAGACCAGGCAAAGTCGGGTAGCTGGCTGCAAAGCCTCTCCTGCGCTTTAAGGTTTCACAACCAGCCAGCCAATTTTGCTCCCCACCAAACCAGCTGCCCTTTGATCATCGCTTGCCGCAGTGGGCGAAGGGCAGTCAGCTTGGTGGGGAACAAAAGTGGGGGACTGGTTGCAAGGTCCAGTGGCTTCACCTCCCTGCCACCCTCCTCCTTTTAGCTTTCGGGTGCCTGAAAAGGAAGAGGAGCCAGGTAGGCGAAACAATTGGGGGAAAGGCTGCCTGATACCTGATGCTCTGGGATTGCCTTGTAAGCAAGCAGAAACCCCCCACACAGGATGAGCTGCAGTTTATGCCTGCTTCAAAGGCAAAACCAGGGCACGGGGAAGCAGACAGAAACCCTCCCAGTCCTTGCCACCACAGCAGGGAGCAAGCAGCATCGGGGGGGGGGGACCCTCAATCAACCACCAGAAAAAGCTTTGGAGCTGATAAAATCAACTGCTTTTGGAGGTGTGCCGACAGCCAGGTGATTTTGACAGCTCTGCAGCCTTGGCTGCCAGTTGATTGAGGGGCTTTCCCCTCAGCCCAGCAAAGGGAGGAAGCTCTTCCCTGCTTTGCTGGGTTGGGGAAGGCTTCCCATAGGAATCCATTGAAAACCAATTAATTTCTTCCTCTTTTTTGCCCCTTTTCAGACCTCAGGAACGGATTCCTTGGTTTTAAATTAATTCCTATGGGAAACCGCATTTTGTATTACGAAAATTTTGAGTTACGGAAATTCGGTTGGAACAGATTAATTTTGTAATTCAAGGCATCACTGTATATTTGTTTAATTCTTTTTAATATTTGTAGATTTATTATTTTTAGCTTTTAAGTATTTTCTTTTTAATGATGTAAGCCCGCTTCCCTTGGGTCTTTTTAAGTGGTAAAATATTTAAAATAAATAAATACATTTTGTCTATTTGAAAATTGCAGGGATGAAAAATACTTCCACACAGACTGTTGGATCAGGTGATCAAAAGTCTTTCCTGCAGGAGAGAAAGCAGAAAGTGGTGTTAGGTGACTCATGCTCAACACCATGGCCACTGACCTGCTGAGTCCCCCAAGGTTCTGTTCTGTCTCCTATGTTATGTAACATTTATATGAAACCATTGGGGGAAATTATTCAGAGTTTTGGGGTTAACTGTCACCAGTATGCTGATGACACTCAACTCTACCTCTCATCACCTCTGGATTCCAAGGAAGCTATTTCGACTTTAGATCATTGCTTAGCTTCGGTAATGAACCAGATGAGGAAGAACAAACTAAAACTAAACCCAACATGACAGAGCTGCTTCTGGTCAGTCAAAATATAGATCAAGGGATAGGGATGCAACCTGTACTGGATGGGATTACCGGCCCCCAATTGAAAAAAGAGGTGTGTAGCTTGGGGGTGCTCCTGGACTCATCCTTGAGCCTAGATGCCCAGGTCACAGCTGTGGCAAGGAATGAATTTGCAAAATTTATTTATTTATTTATTTATTTATTTATTTATTTATTTATTTATTTTTATTATTAATTATTAATTATTATTATTATTATTATTAATTTGTTTAATTTTTATAACGCCCATCTTCCAACAGGAACTCTTAGTGGTTTTCAAGTTAAAAAACATCAATATACAAAAAGAAAAAGAAGGGGAAAGCCCTAAGAAAGATGCATCAGGGGTCGGGAGAAGAAAAAAGAGAGAGAGAGAGATTAAAATAAAATAAATTTAATTTAAATAAATTAAAACTGGTATACCAGTTAAACCCGTTTCTTAAGAAATCTTCTCTGGCCACTGTGACACATGCCCTAGTGACATCCAGGCTGGACTACTGGAACATGCTCTATGTAGGGCTACCGATGGAAAGTCTCAGGGAACTTCAACGGGTCCAGAACGCAGTGGCCAGATTGCTGACTGGGGCCGGTTACAGAGAACACATTACACCCCTACTAAAGCAGCCCCACTGGCTGCCAATTAGCTATCGGGCACAATACAAGGTGCTGACCTTAACCTACAAAGCACAAAATAGCTTGGGTCCAAGCTACCTCAAAGTTCAAGTATCTCAGTATGAACCAACTCAGGTGCTTAGGTCATCAGGAGAGGTCTATCTCTCCATTGTGCCACCTTCACATGTGCTTCTCAGAAGAACACATGAAAGGGCCTTATCTGTTACTATTCCTAGACTTTGGAAATCTCTCCAGCTAGAGGCCAGGGGTGCCCCATCTCTGCTGTCTTTCTGGAAGCAGGCAAGGACCTTCCTCTTCAGGCAAGCTTTTCCTGTATGAGGGACTACTTACTATGTGACTTTTATATGGATTACAATACATGATTGCATTGACTGGTTTCATAAGAACACCAGTGATTTATACGTTAGTTTCCATCCCTCACAATGGATTTTTCTTTTCTTTTCACATGATCTTTATAGCTTTAATGTTACATTTTAATGTTCTAAGATCCCTCTCCTATTTTCCTGTCCTTAACTTGAATATATATTAAATGTTCTGGGGTGTATATTGTCCCTCATTATTGTAAGACACCTTGGGTCCTTTTCCAAGAAGAAAGGTGGGGTAAAATATTCAAAATATATAAATAAAAGCTGTCTGAAATGAAAGCTTCACTGGAAAGGCTGCCTGCAATTTTATTCTTTGGGAGCTCATATTTGTTATTAAGAGCAGCATACACTTTAATTCAAGCCACAATGCTGTGGATGTCCACTGAATCTGTTCTCCATATGGCCTGATGTCCTCAGATGATAATAAGAGCACTGTGTCATCTATGACTGGAACTGGAGAAGAATTTAATGGCAAGAGAAGTCTGGGAAGAAAGAGTTGGAACCACTACCTGACAATGAAGAAGGATGCTTTGAAGAATGTGAATGGATTACCATGGTCTGAAGCTGTAAAATCCTGAATGGTAAACTAGAGGTCACATACTGTATGAAGTTGATGAAATAAGATTGTGACTAGACAGGAAGTGGCATGGCAGCTAGAATATCAAATAATGTATTCCATAGAGAAAAATTGGTCATTAATGTCAAAATCCAAGCTGGCCATGATACTGAAGACAGATTAGCTCCTAAGGGCTGCCACTGTCAACTCATGCTACCACTGTCACCTCATGCAGTCAACTTTTGCTGAGGCAAAGCTAAAACTAATATTGTGGAAGTTGTTCATATCAGGCAAAGTTGCCTGTAATTGACTGGACATATCTCATGGGTGTCTGGTTTTCCTCAAGACCAATGCTCAGACTACTACTGAGATTGGTCATAAGTAGATTTGTCATCATAAATGCTTATAGCAACAATGCTAATGAGTATTTTGATATTAACATCGGTCATAATCTTGTCTTTCCATTAGTGTCCATAAGGAACAAAAGCAAATAAAGAAGCAGGGCTGCCATGCAGATCATGAGAGTGGTAACAGCAATTGTGATACAAGGATCTGCCGTATCAACAGGATGGCAACCCAAGAATTAGGGAGTCAGAATCATGAACGGGCAAAGACCAACATGAGGCTGGTGTATACCTCTGGAAATTTTGAAGCTCGGAAAAAACTCCGTTTTTCCTAATTCCCCCCCCCCCCGAAAAAGAAAAATTTTCTGAAATTTTTAAAAAATACTACATTAGTACTTCCCTCCTTTTTCAGCTTGACATTCATTCTGTTACTTTAGGGTCATAAAATATGACTATGGACAATTTAATTTGGCATAAAATTATCACAACTAGCATATTAAAATATAGTGCATTCAAATAATTATTACAAACAGAAATTGAAATAATATTTATTTGTAATTAAAAGTAACAAATGGAGTAACAGTCTCCTGAACTGTTTACTAGTTTATGTGGAACAAAAAAACCCTCTACAAAACAATGTTTAAAAATCCTGAATTAACAATTCATATTTCCTCTGCACAGTAATGAATAAAAACAAAATAAAAACCTCATTCTCGTAAAAAGAACTATATCACACTATATCACGGGATCGTAGTACAGTGCAGAGGGGCGGCAGGGAGCGATCGGGTCGCTTCCCGCAGCCCACCCAGCCCCTCCGAGAAGTCTCAGACAGCGGGGGTACGTGGCGGGGGAGGTCAGATCTCGCAACACCGCCTGTGCACAACGCACCAAGACTTCTCAGACAGGCGTGCAATCTCCCCCCACCCGCCCCAGCCCCCCCACCCGCTTCTGCATATCACGGATTTTTATGCATCGCAGATGGGGTGGGTCTCTAACTCCCGCAATCGGTGGGGGGTTACTGTACACTGTTTCTGTGACCTCTGCATGTTTATAAATTTTGCCAGTACCCACAGATCAGTCACACATCCTATGCCAGTCATGGCGAACCTTTTAGAGATTGAGTGTCCAAACTGCTATTCAAAACCTACTAATCACAAAGTGCCAATACAGCAATTTAACCTGAATACAGTTGGCTGTGAATGGGTTATGTCGGGTGCCCACTCCGAGTGCCACCTGTGCCATAGGTTTGCCAACACTGTCCTATACTACTAAGCACAACATAAGATGTCATTGAACTGAAGACGTCATTCTTTTTTTCAAAATGACATCTTTCTCCCTTTCTTTTTAAAGGGCAAAAGCTCCAAAACAACTATTTGTACGTGAAAATAGTAGGCTTGAACTGAAATTAAGGGTGGTCACAAACTATAGCCAATAATTCCAGCATTCTGTTCTGTACTATTGACATCAAAAGTGGAAATTAGGGAAATGTAAAAAGATGTTGTAAGCATCTTGTACTAAAATTATTTTTCTTGCATTTGAGATTACTTTTCCTTTCCAGGATCCTGGCTTCCTAAATGCACAGAACCATCTGTGAGCAATCAAGGACTGCTAAACCTTTCTGCAGTCTGACCTTAATTTGAAGGTTCTCCTGTCCATTTGGATTAGCCCCAATTTTCAAATTTTTATTACACCTTATGAAAAATTGGTCTGAAAATATCAACAAAAGATACATCAAAACTATACAACAGGATGCAATGTAAGGTAAATATACTGACTACTTACATAAAAAGACAATTTCTTACTGTAAAACCCTATTTATTGGAAACACAGGAAGATAGTCAAAGCAGTGATCCCCAATTTTTTGTAACCCAGTGTTCTTGGATTGTAACTCACTGAAGCCTTGACCATTAGTTGTTTCTGAGAGTTGCAGTCCAAGAACATCAGGGTTATCCAAGGCTGGGAATCGCTTGCCTAAAACGTTTGAGGCTGTTTTATATAAAGAGGCAGGACACTCTGCTAATGACTCTCACTGATGCAGTATTTATTTATTTTATTTATTTATTCAATTTATATAAAACCCATCTGGTAGAAAGCCACTCTACCTTCCCCTTTAAGAGTGGACTGTAGGAACCACTTCTAGCACTAATAGTACATGCTAATCAAAAGTAACCCACAAAGAGTAAAATTAAATAGAAAGTAACTTGAAAGAAACAGAAAGGAAAAGGAACAGAAAAGACGTGGAACTTTTTAAGAAGTCCTAAACATATAACTCAAAGTAAGGAGAATAGTGGTGGTGAGCAATATGTGACCCTTCCAGCCCCTCTGCACTCTCAATGTTTTTAAAAACTTTTTCAGGGTGGGGAATGGCTCAGAAATTGTGCCCTCTAGGAGACACAAGATTTCCCTATGTTTCAAGAGATTCTGTACCCCTAAATCTCTTGTCCTTTTTAAAAAAAGCAAATGGCCACAGAAGGTACAAGTTGGTCTTTTCATTACTTTCCTCTAGTTTTGAAACAACTATTTTTGATCCTCCCAAGTTCTAGAAATGGACATATGTGGCTTAGACTTCTTACTTTACCCACCCCAATTTCAACAATGAGAACCCTCAGCTGAATTTTATACTCCCAAAGCCTGGATGAAGAATTCACATAATAACAGAAATTCAGTTGAGACATTACGTGACTTTATAACCTAAAGCGCTCTGCAGATTTTGTCTCTAAATTTTAGTCACTTTCCATATTCCTCAGCAGCAAATTCATTGCTTTCCCCCTCTGAAATTCCTTTTTCCTATTGGATATTACCTTAAAATTAATTAATTAAGTACCATTAAGTCAATTTGAACTTATGGCAATCTTTTCCCAAGTATTCTAGAAAGAATACTTAAAAGTGATTTACTATTCCCTTCTTCTGAGGGTGCTCTGGGACTGTGCAGCTTGACCAAGGCTGTACAGGCTGGCTCTCCTCCTAAGAGCCACAGTGGGAAATCAAACTCCAGATCTCTGACTGAGTACCTGTATACCTAACTCACTTAACCTACTGAAAAGAAAATTATTCATGTTTTTGGCAAAGCATGACGCAAAAGATCCAGAAGCAACTCTGGCTGTCAGGAGGTTCGTCTCATTCAGATATGTTAATGGAATTCTCTTGGGTATTAAGATATAAAAATGTGTACCTGGAACCCTAGCCTTTATCACAAACTTGAAATACACTAACATTTTCTGCATTCAGGACATCACAAATTATTCTATTCCTGGAGCACAAATATCTAACAGCTGTAATCCAAATGAAAAAAAATTCTAATGTTTTCAAAGATTTATTGCCTCTTTGCTAAGGAAGTTTTAATCTACATCAAACTTTTGTAGAAGGCACAGATTGTTTGGACATCAGAGCTCAGTCAAATATCTAAAACTGCATGGATTTCCAATATATTAACAACAAGGACTAGGCCAGCAGTGCTCTACTAAAAGAGAGATCCATAAACTATGCGTAAGTTAAACAGCCGACTTGTAGGATCAAAAACAGACAACTATTGCACTAGAACCAAACTGTGCTATCATATAAAAACATAAGAACAGCCTTGCTGGAATAGGCCACAGCCCATCCAGTCCAGCATTCTGTCTCACACAGTGGCTCACCATTTGCTTCAGGGTATTCCTAAGTAAATGTCTTCACCTTATTTATTTATTTATTTATTTATTTATTTATTTATTTATTTATTTATTTATTTATTTTGTATCCCGCCCATCTTCCCACTGGGACCTCTGGGCGGCTTACAAATTCCCCGCAAATGGTATTAAGATATATCCTACCTATCTCTCCAACCAGGAGGTTGTCCTTAGGCATCCATAATGATAGCCACTGAAACCCTTATTCTCCATGAACTTGTCTAATCCCTTCTTAAAGCTGTTTTAAAGCTCTCCCTTCTTCTGGCAGGGAGTTCCAAAGACCAGTGACCCTCTGGGTGAAAAAGTACTTTCTCTTATTTGTTGAGATCTAGCACTCCAAAGTTTCATGGAGTGCCCCCTAGTTCTAGGGTTGTGTGATAGGGAAAACAGTTTTTCCTTATCTACTTTGTCCATAGCATATATCAGGTCACCTCTTAGGCACCATCGTTCAAGAGTGAAGAGGCCAAGCCGTTGCAGCCTCAGATGATAAGGAAGGTGTTTTCCAGTCCCCTAATCATTCTGGTTGCCCTCCTCTGCATTTTTTTCCATTTCCATAATATACTTCTTGAGTTATGATGATCAGAATTGTACACAGTTCTCCAGATGGGGCCTCACCATAGATTTATAAAGAGGCAAAATGACACTTGCTGACTTATTTTCTATACCCTTCCTAAGGATCCCTAGCATTGAGTTTGCTTTTCTCACTACTGCAGCACACTGGATTGACACCTTCATTGAACTGTCCACTAGGACACCAAGGTTCCTTTCCTGGTTTGTTGCAGAGATTTCAGACCTCATCAGTTTATAAACGTAATTGGTACCCCCCCCCCCAATGTGCATCACTCTGCACTTGCTAATGTTGAAGCTCATTTGCCACTGGTTTGCCCACTCCCCCACTGTCAAAGAGATCCCTCTGGAGCTCCTCATAATCTCTCTCTGTTTTACTACCCTTTATAATTTAGTGCCATCAGCAAATTTGGTTACCTTGCTATTTACTCCTACTTCTAGGTCAGTGATGGCGAACCTTTTAGAGACCGAGTGCCCAAACTGCATTTCAAAACCCACAAAGTGCCAATAGAGCAATTTAACCTGAATACAGGTGGCTGTGAAGGGGCGATGTCGGGTGCCCACAGAAACGGCTCTGAGTGCCACCTTTGGCATCCGTGCCATAGGTTCACCAACTCTGTTCTAGATCATTTATGAAGAGGTTGAAAAGCAGGGGTCCTAGTACTGAACCTTGGGGGACCCCACTCTTTACCTCCATCCACTTGGAGAAGTGTCCATTTAGTGCTACTTTCTGTTTGCTGTCATGTAGCCAGTTGCTGATTCAGGACAAGACCTGTTCCTTGATTCCATGAATGGCAAGTTTATTCAAGAGCCTTTGGTGCAGGACCTTGTCAAAAGCCTTCTGAAAGTCCAGATAAACAATGTCAACTGGATCTCCCTTATCCACATGGATGTTGACACTCTCAAAGAATTCCAACAGATTAGTGAGACACATTTTGCCCTGCAGAACCCATGTGGGCTCTCCTTCAGCAGTGCCTTCTCTTCTATGTGCCTAATAATTTTATCTTTTAGGATGGTTTCCATCACTTTACCTGGGACACATGTCAAACTGACTGGTCAGTAATTTCCTGTATCACCTCTGGATCTTTTTTTGAAGACTGATCTTACATTCGCTACCTTCCAGTCATCAGGCACAAAGCCTGATATGAGGGACATTATATATTTTGGCTAGGTCATCAGCAATTTCATCTTTAAGTTCCTTGAGAACTCGTGGATGAATGCCGTCTGGTCCTGTTGATTTGTTACCATTTAGTTTAACATGACATGCAAGAACCTCCTCCCGGATTATTTCTATCTGGCTTAATTCTTCTGTTTCCCTCCCTATGAAGATAGGCTCTGTTTTGGGCATATGGCCTCTGTCTTCTTCAGTGAATACTGAAGCAAAGAATTCATTGAGTCTCTCTTTAATCTCTGTTTCCTCTTTAATCTCTGTTTTCTCTTTAATAATCCCTTGCCTTCCATTTATCCTCTAATAGTACAATGGCCTTCCTAGTTGGGTTCTTACTTCTAATGTACTTAAAGAAGTCCTTGTAATTTCTTTGAGTGTTTTTATTTATTTTATTATTTATTTATTTATTATATTTATATCCCGCTTATCTACAGGGTACTCTAAGCGGCTTACAACAAAAAAGGCTACAAAGCCAATAAAATACAATAAATAATCACAGACAAACCTATAAACACCCTAAACACTGTTAAAACCACATGACACCTCGACTAAAACGCAAGTTACGATGGCAAAAAAAAAAAAAGAAAGGAAAAAAAAGAAAAAAAGAAAAAAATCAACTGTCGCCAAAGGCCTCACGAAAAAGGTAGGTTTTCAGCGCCTTTCGGAAGGCCAGCAGGGACTCTGCAGAGCGCACTTCACTGGGGATGGAATTCCAGAGGCTGGGGGCCGCCACAGAGAAAGCCCGGGTCCGAGTGCTCGTCCTCCGGGCTTCCCGAGGGGTGGCGACCCGAAGCAAGTGCGCTCGCGCCTGCCGAATGGGACGGGCCGAAGTTGACCGCTGAGCGATACGCTCTGCCAGGTAGTCCGGTCCCAAGCCATGGAGGGTTTTATAAACTAAAACCAGGACCTTGAATCTGATCCGGGCCGCAACGGGCAACCAGTGCAAGCGGGCCAGGACTGGGGTGATGTGGTCGTAACGACGCACACCAACCACCAGCCTGGCCGCCGCGTTCTGGACCCGCTGCAAGCACCGGAGAAGATTCAAGGGCAACCCCATGTAGAGCGCGTTACAGTAGTCCAGCCTCGAGATCACCAGAGCTTGGACCACTGTTCTCAAGGAGTTCGCGTCGAGGTATGGGCGGATCTGGACGATCCGACGGAGATGAAAATAGGCGGACCTGGTCACCGACGCCACCTGGTGCTCCATGGCAAGCGCCGGGTCCAGGAACACACCCAGATTCCGCACCCTCTCCGCGAGCTGGAGGGAGACTCCCCCCAGACAGGGAAGAGGGCCACCGTACCCCTTCCCGTAGCTATACACTCCTCCAAGTCTTGCTTTGCTTTCCTGATTGCTGCCTCGCATTTGTTCTGCAAGAATTTATGTTTCTGCCTGTTGTCGTCATTTGGGCAAGCCTTCCATCTTCTAAATGAGCTTTTCTTATTTTTGATCACTTCCCGAACAGCTCCTATAAGCCACATCAAAGTCCTCTAGGACCTGGCAGTGCCCTTTTTCCTTTTATGTATGCATTTCAATTGGGCCTCTGTTGTTGTTTTTGTGAACAGCCTCCATGCCTCTTGGAGTGTTTGGACTCTCTCAGTTTTCCTTTTCAGCTTGGTTTTTCTAGTTTCCTCATCTTCGGGAAATTTCCTTTTTGAAAATTTAAGATCTCTGTGTTAGATTTTATCAGTGATTGGCAGTCTATGATTAAAAGTGATTGTGTTGTGGTCACTGTTCCCTACTGGATCAGTCACATTAACATTTTGCACCAGATCCTGTGTATTACCTCATCATAACATAATGAACTCTACATACACAAGTTTTCTGTTCACTTAAAAAAAATGAGCTGTCTTTATACATATGTCTATTCTAGATCATATGGGCATAAGTGATTTATGTACAGAATGGAGTTACAGTGGGGGACTTGCTACAGAACAGTCACCAGCAGAATTGTATTTTGCATGCCACTGCAGGATCTCTTTTCCCTTGGGCTCAATGAGAGTAACACATGAAGCTGCATGCTCACGTAATTCTTGTATTCTTCTGCACAGTTTATGATTCTGACACATAAGACTCTCCACAACGCTAGCAAAATTTGTGACATGGAACTAAAGAGACATTAAATGTCAGTTGCAATGGAGACCAAACCATGAGCAAAGTTTGGACAGTTCAACAGGCAACTGACTCTTGAACATTTACATAACGGTTTAAAGGGCAATATTCCTTTAAACCTTTAATCAAGTCTGTACAATCATGTTGCTTAAATGTGCTTTATCAAAAGAGGGATGAGATGAATTATCTGTAAAGGAGAGATGCTATGCCGTGGTTAATCTATATTAATTTATTATAGATGAGAGAAAACCAATGTTAATATTTGTACCAACCACTCAAAAGAATTTCACCAACTATGATATGCACATAATACCCATGAACATTTTTTTTTACATTTTTAATTCATTTCCTTAATTATGAAAACAGGTCAGCTGGAGTTTGTCGAGCTCAAAGCTTCCACCTAGAGATGCATGCTACAAGCAGAAGGATGATCCCCTCCCACTAAAATGTCCGAAATGTGGATGAATCATTTTCTTTATACTTATCAAGTGGCTGGAATTGCAACCACATGGCACGTATGCAGGCCAAAACACAAAAGTGAAGTATGTCAACTGATTCATAATAGAGATAGAAGTTTTTCAATTCTAGGATTTCTGGTTCCAGAGGCCACCAAGAATTCCAAGAATCACAAGAGTGGTTGTTCCCTTTCCTTACTTTTAGGCTTCCTTTTGGAATCTGACCACCAACTACAGCAAAAAATACTAGCCTAGATAGGTTTATGAAGTGAACCAGAACTACTCTTCAAAGGTTCCCAACTGAGCTTTAGGAAACAACGTGACAATAATTAAAGCAAAATATGAATGCACAAAATTTATCATATAAAATTGAAAAAATATGCAAAATAGTACTTATTTTAAAAATTAATACAGATTAATTTAAAAATTTATACAGACCTTCCAGTAGTCAGATTGCAAACTGTAGTACCTCTGGTATGCAGATAATGCTGGAATAGAAGAATACTTTCTTTTAGAAAACCCAAACATTTGAGGTTTATAATAGATTACTTACACATCACAGATATAGAACCAGCTCCCACTTCAACATAGTTAAATGGCATGGCTTCTTCCTATCACTCTCTTCTTCGGATCGTAGGTGTGTGCGTGTGTTGAATTGTTACAGTTGTGACCGACTCTTCGTGACCCTATGTCCATGGAGTTTTCTTGGCAGGAATACTGGGTCACCATATTTAAAATAAATGCTAAATAGGTGATCCATTGAACCAAGATAACTGAGTCTGAGTTCTGTTCAAGTATATGTTCAACCATAGTCAACTTACATGTCAATGAAGCACAGTTAATAATTGGAGTGGGTGGGTGGAGATTCATTTCCAAAATAGGAGGTAAGATAACTGGATTCTTAGATCCACAGCTCTCTCCTTTAACTAATTCTCTTCACTTTTACTCACAAGTAAGCTTAATCATTTTAAATTAACTTATCAAGAAAACAGCAGGGGATGGGGTGGAGAAGAACTCAAACTGATCTTGCTGTTTCACTCTCCGGCAGTGCTTGCTTTTGCAATGACAGGAGCCACAGTAGCACTCCAAACACTTCTTAAAGGAATGTTCAACCCCCAAGCCTTTCCCCACTGAAAAGAAGGCTCTGATTGTTGCAAAAGCAAAGTGCAAAGGAGTCTTCAGGACACAGAGAGTAAACAAGGGCTTCCAGAAAGGAAGGGAAACAGCAAGGTCAGTTTGGGTTCTCTTCCACCCAACCTCCACCTCTAGGGAAAGGCTCACTTCCATTTATATGAAGCTACTTAATTTTTAGTGTCATGATTTTTTTTTGGGGGGGGGGGTCTTATACAAGGTAAAATATGGTAATCTTGCACTTCAAAGTACAGGATTCCAAGTACTTTACTCAGTCTTATATCCCCCATCCCCATCTTTCATTTTGACACCTCTTCCCCAACAATTAAGGCATCACTCTGTGGCCCATAAGCATGGTAAGTTCTCACTGTACTACTGAGATATGTGTTCTCACAACAAAAACATTTTTCCATAAAGGCTGTGTGTAGTTCTTAACTGCCCAAATTGTTTTTATTGTTATTTTCATTCTTTTCTTGTATTTTTTAAAATTTGCATTTAATTATGTTGATAATGTTTCAGACTGTGATAATGCTTTCAGACTGTGACCCTTACATCACTTATAGAGTTGCTAGGTTTGCCAAAGCTGCTAGAAAAATTCGTGCCAACTTTCTGAGCACAATCACGGCGAGCTATGTAGGGGACTCCCTGATATGAAGTGGTATCAGTGCTCTCTTCTACCCCCTCCTGTCTGGTAAGAGAGGTCAACTCAAGAGATCCCTATTTACATGGCTTCCTTTTTTCTTTTCTTTTCCTTTTAATTTTTTCTGTAATCTCTGATTGTGATGGCTTGTAGCCAAGACAATAAACTTTATATTAATTGATGTTGATAATGTTGTTAAGCCGATTAATTCATTTTTCTCTTCCTTGTTATAGATATGTTGTGAATCACTCAGAGTGACTTTGCTGTTAGATGGGCAGTATATAAATTAAGTAAATACAGTGGACCCTTGTATAACAAACAGCTTGTATAACATAAAATGTGTACAACATAAAAATTCCAGAGATAGGGGAAATTTGCTTAACATATTCGCCTATGGGGAGAATCCATACAACATAAAAATGGGATCACTCCATTTTCAATGCATTCCTATGGGAATTTGTATAAAGGAAAATTTGCTTAACATAATTTCATTTGGAACAAATTAATTCCTTTATACAAGGTATCACTGTAATAAATAAATATTTCTGCAAACTGTGGGAGTTCCCAAGGTTGGTGCTTCCCCTGAACACTGGAAACACAAGAAATACAGAAAGCATATATGTGCAGCAAAATTTTACAAAGGCTCAGAAGATTTAGATAAATTACTATGTGAATCATAATTGATGTGCAATGTAGTTTGCACTAAGGGGAAAGTATAGAAAAATAGATAAATAGATAGATAAATATACACACACTGGAGAATCCATTCCAGAAAAAATAATTGCACAGTTGCACCCCAAACAAAATAACAAACTAGATAAATTCTGACTAATGTAAATGATTCAGAAAATTCTTCTATTTTTTTTCCTAGACACCCCCCCACATGAGCCTTTTCTTCTATTGCTTCAATTTAATAGCTCAGCTAGAGAAGTTCTAGATTAAAGATGTGCAGACCCAGAACACCCTACAAAGGCCATGAAGAATAACAAAATAGCATATAATTGTTTAAGTACTATCAGAAATCTGGAAGTTGAGTCATGGCTACTGGACTTATTTTTTTATAGATAGAAATGTTTAACTTTTATATCTATAAAAAAATAAGTCCAGTAGCCATGACTCAACTTCCAGATAAACTCACCTGGATGACTGAGAATCTTTACAGACTATCAGAAATAGACTGCACATTAAAAACAGTATATTTAAAGTCCAATTCTCTTGATTCTTTCCAAATGTGTATTTTGAAATACAGTTTAAATGGTACAAATGCTTTAGATTTTACTTCGGGTTGACCACAGCCTTCCATGCTGACCTTGCCTCAATCCTACTACTACTGCATCACCTGATTTTGTCTGCAGCCTGTCAACTCCACTACATCTCAAGATGACATGCGGACAAGGACTTAAGGTCACTAGGAAGGGCCATTAATTCAGAGGGTGATTACTTGGCAATTAGCCTGCTGTTTGGTCTACTGTGGGGACAACGCTGGTTCACTTATAAAGCTGGTGATTAGCTGGAATGAACCAGACTACCCACAGGAGTGGTCCTACCTCTTTCTGGGCCGTCATCATGGGCTTCTATTTTAAAATGTACAAGTCTTTTTCATTTTGAATTGTTTTCAGAACATGCTTATCATTTGAAATGAACCAAAAAGGAGCCTTCGGCTGACAAACCCATCTGGCTGTCAGTATACCATATCGTGAAGTGATTTAAACTTTTTAAAGATACTGTACTAGCAAATTAAACACTTTATCTACTCCTCCGAAGGGCAGAAAGAGTGACCCCCCCCACACACACACACTATTAGGGCAGCACAGATGTGTGGTATTAGTTATTAATTAAACAAATTAGAAAACTCCTCTCAGAAGTGGTAGGACAGAGGAGCGGGTGGCAATAAGCAACACTTTCTTGTTTCCTTTGACTTGTTTTTAAAAAGGTCAGGATGAGAACCTGCTTGGCAGAGGATTTAAGACAAGCCAAAGAAAACAAAGCAATGTTCTTCATTGTCCTGCCAGTGTCCCCTCCCCCACTTTAAAAAAAGTGGTGCAGACCACCTGCACTGCCCTAATAAAGTCTTTTTTCTCACTTCCTGTGCCCCTTCACAGAAGCGTTTCAACTGCCAATATATGATTTGGCAAACTGACAGTGAAGAGCCAGACGAAAAAGGGTTACTTGCGGTCCAGTGTCACACCTCTGATCCGAAATGACTTAGCCTGTACCAGCTGACTTTCAATGAGTCCATGTAGACAAGTCCTCAGAGGCACAGCACAGGCTTTTCACACATCAAGTCCCAGGTTCTCATTCCCTAGCAAGTAAGACATGAAACCCTGAAGAGCTCTTTTCAGAACCTGGCAATATTGGGCTAAATGTATGAAAGATGTAATTCCATATAAAGCAGCTTTCTATGATTTTAGGTTTTCTCCTTCTCCTCCTCTCTTTTACCTCAGGAACATCTAGCTTGCTGAAGAGATACCGGTAGTACTCTGTCAGTGCCTTTTTCGTATGGACGGTTAGAAATATCACCCCAATTTAATACAATCAGTGACAACTGTATAACTGCCAAACTTTGGTTATGATTACTTCTTTTAACTATCCCAAGGTCCAACCTATAAGCACTTCCTAGTGGCTCTGCTTAGTTTAGGCAGTGGCCAGTATCCTGTTCCTATCTGTGTATGAAGTTGGGGCTACTTGGATATAGAACACATTTTCTGTGACTATGGGGAAATTTAATCAATGCAGCATGTACAGTATATGCATCTAATTTATGCTCCATCATAAATAGATCTAGGAATGGCCAAGATAATGTTATTGAAGCAGCCCACTTCTGGTCAAAAATTTACTTAACATTTTAATTTGTTAATTAAACTTAGCATTTTATTTGATTTTTAATTTTACCTATATTTCATGTAAACTCCATAATTTTAAATTTGCCAATGCTCTGATATGAACAAAGAAAGACCGGTGTAATGTAAGATTTTGCCATCATACATGTACGAGGCATTATACCTGCTAACAAGAAATTGCACTATGGGGTTGCACAATCAGTCACACATTTTTAAAATGACTGACTGCACAATGCACATTCATAAGTGTTTGGGGTTAATACTTCTACCTCAGTGCTAGTGCTACACGTTCGTAGCCCAACACAACCAACAAGAGCAGCAGAAAAACACAAAGCTGACATTAGTTCTTCCATAAGCAAAAACAGGAAAGTGACTTGAGGTGCACTATACTCATCATTGTTCTTCTGCTCTTATTCTACTGCAGACACCTGAGACACTGGCCAAGGTAGTTGGAAGAGCCACAAAAGCCTAAATCAGCCCTCTGTGCTGAGTGAGACTGAGAATCCGTAAACTGATACCCTCATCACCTCTGTCTCATGTGAACTCTAAAACTCCATTATGACTCTCTAGCTGTCTGACTACATGAACCATGACAGCCAAATCTGCCCTTACAATGAAGGGGGATAGTAGTAACCACTTCCTTAATTAAACCAGTCGGCCCCTCTCTTGCCAGGATTAAGCTTCAATTTGTTCACTACTATCTAACCCACTACAGGTATCAGGAACAAATTTACAAGCCAAGACAGCTTCCTTAGAATTAAATGGAAGGGAAAAGTGCCATCCCAATGAAGCAAGCCAGAAAGACAACATGGTACGTTATAATGGGTCCAGAAGAGGGCAGCCAGGATGGTTAAAGGTCTGGAACATATGTCATACAAGGAATGGCTTAGGGAGCTGGGAATGTTCAGCCTTACGAAAGGAAGGCTGAGAGGGGATATGATAGCCATGTTTAAATATTTGAAAGGATGTCATATTGAAGAGTGGACTGGTTTGTTTTCCTTGGTTGCAGAGACTAGGACTTGGGGAAATGGTTTTTGAAACTGCAGGAAAAGTGGTTCAATCTGAGCATCAGGAAGAACTTCCTGATGGTTAGAGCTGTCCAGCAGTGGAATATGCTACCATGGAGGGTGATGGAGTCTCCTTCTTTGGAGGTTTTTAAGCAGAGGCTGGATGGCCTTCTGTCAGGAGTACTCTGATGGAGGTTCCTGCATGGCAGGGGGTTGGATTTGGAAGGCCCTTGAGGTCTCTTCCAACTCCATAATTCTATGGTATGGGAAGCCACTGAGAGGTTCTGCAGAACTATCAAGGATACACTCCTGTCCAGTTCCCAGCATCGGTTGTCCATCATGTTGGCCAAAGCTGTGTTTGTCCCATAACAATGCCTGAATCCAAACCGAAGTGGTCTAAATACAGTAGTATCCAAAATTGTGGAAACCTTTTGGGAAAAGTATATTTTTGAGGTCCGATGGCTAACAACACCACTTGTTTTTGCAGTAGTACTATAAAATTATATATCACAGGAATGATAATTTAATCAATAATGTAATGCAATAACTTTTATGAAGGATTTTCTATGTGAAATATGTAGAGAAAATGAAAGAAAAAACAAGAAAAATTATCACCATGTCAAATACTTAGTTGGGTGACCTCTAGCATGAATTACAACCTTACAACGTTTTTTCATGAAGTAAACCAAATCTTTTAGTTCTGCAGCTGTTATAATGTGAAACCAAGATTGAATGATTGCTTCTATTAACTGGGTTTTATTGCTGACTAACAAGTTTCTTTAGTCGACTCCATAGATTTTCTTTATTATTATTATTATTATTATTATTATTATTATTATTATTATTATTATTATTATTATT